>VZRU01011994.1:573183-643621 GCA_013398155.1 Pedionomus torquatus | reverse complement strand
GGCTGCCCAGGGAGGTGGTTGAGGCACCATCCCTGGAGGTATTCAAGAGAGAAGTTGACTTGGTGCTCAGGGATATGGATTAATGTTGGGTGGTGTATTGGGTGTGGTGCGGTGTGTTTTGGTTTTTGTTTTTTGTTTTTTTGTTTTTTTTTTGTTTTGTTTTGTTTTGTTTTGTTTTTTGTTTGGTTGGGTTTTTTTGTTTTGTTTTGGGATTTGTTTGTTTGTTTGTTTGTTGTTGTTGGTTGGTTGGTTGTTTTGGGGGGGGTTCTTTTTCAGTTTTTTTTTGTTTGTTTTTTTTTTGCGGTTGTTGTTGTTGTGTGGTGTGTTGTTTTTTTTTGGTTGGACTAGATGGTCTTAAGAGGTCCCTTCCAACCTAGGTGATTCTGTGGTTCTGTGATATTACTTTCTAGGTGTCTCTGGTCCTGTTATTTTCTTTTGTCATAGTGTGTTACTGTAGCATTCAGAATCACTCTTGCCAAACTGGGCAACTTCTGAATATTTTCATCTTTGCAGTATCTCTTGCCTGTAGACACAGCCTGTCTAAATATTTTTCATTTGTCCTCTGTTGTGTCCCAAGAGCTTCAGTTAGATTAAATTGGACAGAAACCAACACAAACCAAGATTACACCTGGCAATTGGGAATTCCAGAAGGAATTCAGTCACTTTGCAAGTACGTGCAAGTGGGAACTGGTATTTCAGTAGCAACTTTCTTTTGCGGATATGTATGAAATTTCTGGGGTGATGAGACATTGGGTGGCCATTCAGTATGAATATTTGTATAACTTTTCAACTGTCTCTGCAGAAACAGCAAACAGCTTTAAATTACTAGGAAGACCTTTGTCAGGAAGCTTAGCACTTAAAAAGGCACCGTGTCCATGAGGTCATGGCACGTACAGCAGAATGGCCATAGAATCATAGAATATTTTAGATTACAAAAGTTTAGTTTGTGGAGTCCAGAACTTTGCTTGGAGCTGAATCTGGTTTGATCAGGTTTCTCAGGAACTCATCCAGCTGAGCTATGAGGGTCTCCAAGGAATGGGGATTTGACAACCTCTGTGGGCAACCTTTTCCAACATATTTCCTTATATCTAATCAGAATTTCCTGTATTTCAGTTTGTGTCTGCTGACCCTTGTCCTAAGCACCTCTGCATCTGTGCAACTCTGAAAAGAGTTCAGCTCCATCTTCCAGAGTGTGCCACTAGGTAGCTGCAGACAGCAACAAGATCTCCCCTTGTTCTGTCTTAAGGCTGAAAAAACACTATTTTCTCAGCATCTCCTTTTACATCCCATGCCCCAGTCCCCTGATTTTCTTAGTGATCTTCTGCTTGACTTGTGCCAACATGCCCATGTTTTCTTTAAGCTGAGGAACCCAAATCTGGACACAGCACTCCAGATGTGGTCTCAACCATACTGAGAGGAATGGAAGGTTCACTGCTGTTGAGGTCTTTCTAATTTCTAATACAAAGGTACAGCTTTTATTGTGTAATCCAGAGAGCACCTGGAGTGCTCTTAATGCAACACTAAATGTGAAAACACAGCAGAAATGTTCCAGTTTTATCAAGATAGAAGCTTCTCCTTAATCAGAAATACCTTTCTCCTCCCCAAACAGATTCCATTTGGGGAATGAAATTTAGCTGGATGTTTCTTCCTACATGTCTCCTGGTTTCTTCACCAGAAATTATGGACTTCAAACAGGAACTTGTCAAACAAAAGTTTCAGACTACTTTGTTTAAGAAGTCAGATAATTTTAAGGGACTTTTCTGAATCCTAAATTTACTTTCATTTTCTTGCTTACAACTGCTACTAGTTGTTTCAGGCATAAACTGCACTTGATCTCTATGCATAACAGGACCAATTAACAATATTCAGACAAATAACTCTAAGAATAAAAAGGGGTAGCTTTAGCAATACTTGCAACTGCAGACAACTTTGGTGCCATCAAAGTATAGCTTGATATGTCCATGAGCAGGTCGCTGTGCAGGATTCTTCAAAGCAGTTTATAAACATAGAGCTGTTCTCAGCACAGGCTCACAAGGGCAATCAATTTTGTTCCCACAGACAAGCTGTTCATTGATCATCGGTGTCACTTCAGACAGCAAAGAAACAGAATGTCTTTCCCTTCTCCACTGCCAAGACATTAAGAGAGGTAAGGTAGGAAAGCCTCTGCTTTGCTAAAAGACCTGTGTATCAAAAGCAGCACAGTAAAGAAATCAGGTCACTGCAGATGACTCTGTACCAAGTGGACGCTTGGGCTAAACCAGAGCTCAATGAAACACATAATCTTACTCCAGGCACACAGTCTTTGGAGATTTTCTCTATAAAATCATCATGAAGTGCCATGTTCACCCACCCAGAACAAACTGGTCACATTCCCATCGGGTTAAGTAGCCTGAGACTACCTATAATTGAAGCAAGGATATTTATTCTCCTTCTAAGGATTTGCATTCAGCGTGAAATGCACAGCTTTGTGTTATTATTCTTTCTGCTGGTCCCTTTTTCAGAAACTTAATTGCTTCCTGGTGTTTTTGTAAGCATTTGTTTTGTTTTATCATATTGCTACACTATACATAAAAGACAAAGCAATTCTCTAGACATCTCTAACAGTCATCTCAGAAAATGTTCCCTTCTCTCTTAAACCTAATTTAAGACAGGACACATTCCAAAACAGGCCAGGGCTGCATAATGTTATACACGATGCAAAAATGGTTCAAGTGGGGAGAGTAAACTAAGGAATTGGAATACCTTCCAGACTTGGGGGGTTTTTTTGGCTTTTTTTTGTTTGTTTTTGTTTTTTTGGTTTGGTTTGGTTTGGTTTTGTTTAAAAAAAAAAAAAAAAAGAAAAAAGAAAAGGAACTCTAGGAAGAGCTTAGTGATATTTCCAGGTTTAGTGAATTGAATGAATAACTCACAGAGGGTGAGATAAGTTGCATTTTTACCTTTGCTATCTCTGCTCTATAGGAGTTTGACCTCCCTGGCTTATCTTTCCCTGTTCATGTCCTCACTTCTTTAAAATAATATAAACATTTTGTTAAGTGTGTGCTCATATTGTAGGCATTTTTAAGGCTAGGTTTATTGTAAAAAATGTTCCTCTACTTTCTGTTAAAATCTAAGAGTTTGTTAATTGGCATTTTTTGCAGTTTTCTTAATTGTACAAATATGTCCATGGCAAGAAAGAATGGACAGAAATATAATTCATCAAGCAGCAAAGTAAGTTGTGAATGAAAGGCTGTGTGCCTTCCCATACCCTCACCAGGACAATAAAAATAAATCTCCATCAATATAGGATCTTAAACACAGTAATACAACTTGGAAATCCAATCCTGTTTTATTAGGCAGAATATAGGAAACCTGAATACTGACAGCTACTGGTGCTATCTACCACAACACAGCAGCAGAGGTCAAAAAGGGCACCGTGCATGTCATATACTACAAAGCTCAAGAGGTTTTGCTATTGTCAGCCCACTCCCCTTCTCCCACTCCTCGTTCCTGCTTTTGGGCAGAGCGCAGCCAGGAGTTCACTCATAGCCCTTTCACATCTCTGTGTGGCCCTGGCTATGAACACTCAGAACCATTGCCATGAGGTGAGCTGGCAAAACAGCAGATGTGTTGGGTCACACCGAGGCCCCAGCTAGCCCTACACCCCGTCTCCAGGCGTGACATAGCAGATGCTTGTGAAATAGTTAAAAGTCAGAGCAATCATCACAGCTTCCCAGAATATTCTTCTAGCACTCCACAATCTGTAATGCAGGAAGCCCCTGAGCCAAAACCAGTGTCTTTCTAATAGCTTTGAATATGTTTTTCTTCCATGAATTTATCCATGCAACCCATTGAAACATTTAGCATATATGTAAATGTTTAGCATCTGCAACAGCCTTTGGCAATGCATTAGACACCTTAACTTCATGTTGTGTGACTATAACCACCTCCTTTTGTTTGTTTTCAAGATGTTAAATGAAAGTATCATTTGATAATCTTAATTAATGTGTTGGAAAAAGGCAGCAGGACCACCTCTAAGATGACTACTTCTTACTAACCAACACCCAAGGGAGGGAATACGTTCAGCTCACTCACTGGCTGATTCTTAAAGCAGATGGGCCAGAAAATCTCTACAGTGAAGGTGAATAGCTATTTTGGTTTGTTCTGTCACTTCAAAGCACAAATGGAGTACTATGATGTCACCTACGGTGTAACTTTATTGCCAACAACTACAAGAGGTATCAAATCAGCTCTGTTACTACACATTATCAGAGCTACCAATAAGCAAGATTTCATCAGATTTTATACTTCTTTGTATGGGAGTCCAGGCGGTTGGCATTGTACTCAGACAGGAATTTCTTTCTGGTGGGTTTTGGTTTTTTTTTTCCCCCTCACAGTTTATAAACTTCTAGGTGCTATGCAGAACTAACTTCTATACACTCTGAGACTTTAGCATCTCCATCATCAGCAGACCACCCTCACTTAGCCACCTCTTTGATGTAGTCTTCAGAACTGACTCAATCAAACTTTATGTTACTTTAGGTCAAGCTAAGTAACACAGTTGTGTTTTGTTTAACAGATTTTCATCCATTCCTTCTTTTCAGCTTACTTGGCAAGTGATGTCTGAGGCCTATAATATCTCCATAAGACTACCTCTAAATTATTCTCTAAAGTGTACTTGTAATTTATGATGTGCTGCAAGTTTGTTTGTTATCACAAACTTACCACAGAGCTAAGTGATCCGTAACATGTTTTTCTTGGTCAGCTACTGAAGTTATCAGCAAAGTGGTTCACATACACAGCTCAAATGCTGTTTCCTCAGAAGACTACTCCCTGCCAAATTCTTGAATAGTGTCTTATTCTATTAGCCAAATGTTAATTGTTAGTTCTTACTGAGTTCTAGACTAAATGAGTTTGTTTGGTGATATCCAGTCTCACAGGTAGGATGTCACATTAGACAATCACATTAACTGTTTCTGTCATGATCACAAAGGTTTTAAAACTTATTGACAAAGTCCTGTTGTCATAATAAATAAATAAAAATCATTCTTGAATTAGCTTGTGATGGCATTGACAAAGAATACAGCTGCTTCAGTGACTCCTCTCACTGTTTTTTTTGGTCACCTTTGTGAGTAACACTCAGAGAGCTCATTTGTGTGAACACCAGGCATGAGACAAAATTCAGACCAATTAAAAGTAGATCTGAAAAGATTATTTATAGGAACTGAACAGGAAAAAAGTAGATCCAGAAGGATTATTGATAAGAACTGAACATGAAAAAAACAATTTAATGTTCTTTAAGGAAACCATAACAGAAAAGTCTGGATGACCATGTGTGTTACAGGCCACATAGCTCAGAACTAATATGGCAGGACTAAAAGAGTTTCAGAGCAGAATAATGAGCACAAGTCTAAAGACTGCATTTAAGAGAGGTTCACTTTTTTTTTTTTAAGCTCTGTGAATGGGAGATAACACAATGTAAATAATGAAAAGTCTGAAGAAAAAGAAAAAGCCACGCAAATTAACTGTTGGTAATTCAAAAGCCATGCACAGAAGTATATGCCTAATACTTGCCTTGTGATTAGCTCATTGCCACAGGAAGCTAACACAACCTTATAAATTAGTTGATATTTTATCATACCAAAATCAAACAACAAAGCTGTCTGATTATGATCATTGATATGAAACAAAACTTTGGAAGTCTATTCATTTCGTTCTGCAGAGCAAAGGGAAACTGTAGCATTTAGAAATCAGGAAAGCAGACCGACACGTGTGTGTCTGCTGCATGGTTCTTTCTTCTAAGTTTCTGGCTGCAGGCATGCTCTGAGACATTGTAGAACTGCAAAATGTCATGCTGGAGAGTACTTGAGCTCTAATTTGCAGCCCTAAACTTATCTTTGTTTATTTGTTCGTATGCCAGGACGCCAGACACATCTATAAAACTTCCAGTGCCTGTGTATTCTTGTAGGTTAGAGAGATAATGCGAAAATGCTTTTATGGTGAATACGTCTTCCCTATGTTCCAAAATCTGCTTTGCCAAATATGCCTTTTCAATTGACAACAATTAATGTACTAGATCCTCTGTGAATATGAATCAATGTAGCTTCATCGATTTTATTTTACTTGACTGATTCATGCCAGCTGAGAATCTGTCTCAAGACTTTAATTGGCTCTAAACAGCAAGGAAAAATGAAAAACCCAAATGAATCTAACACAGGTATATTCAGTCCTTATTTCACACACTAAACTATATTCTCTTTCACCAGCACATCTCTGCAGCTTCCAGTTGAATGTGTCTTGGATGTTGTACCTCAATCAATTAAGAAATGTAAACACACAATTCACAGATAGAAATGAAGTTCTGGAGAGTGAGGGAAGACAAAGGAAAAGAGGGAATTGTCTGTCCCCAAAATACTACTTCTGTGAGTAATTGACTCAAACTTTGTAATCCTCTCTGCTTAAACACACACAGACAAGTCAGTCAAACACTGTCTTTTAATAAAATTCCTTATGGCACCACTTCTTGTGGCCATAAGATATTTAAGCTCAAATGAGCAACCCTTATTTTGTTTGTGCTTGTTATTAAGCACTCCTCAGTGGAGAGTGGGATAGAGTCCTCCCTACACATGTGCTGTGCTTTGCAGCCCAAGGTAAGATTAGACTCCAGCTAAGCCAGACGTTGAACGAAACACAAAGAGAAGACTTTAGGGACCGTGGAGTGAAACACACAAGAAAACAAAGAGCAGCAGCCATCTGTATAAGATCCAAGAGCATACACAGGCTGCAAGTCTGGCTTAGAGCTCTCATCGAAGAAACCCTTGCACTGTGATTTGGCTGGTGTCACCAGGACCGGAGCAGCACTTCAAGACAAATGCTTTCTCTACAGTCAGAGTTTAAAAGGAGAAGTTGTACAAGACAGTATAGACATGAAGATAACAGTTGGAGACCCATGTCTTTCATTTTATGCATGTAGATTAAAGAGAGAGACTGAGGACTGTGATTCCCCACACATACACAGTTCTGCCAGCAGTAAAGTATAGTGGTGTGCAAACCTGTCACTGGACACGTTGTGGCTGTGTCACAGCTCTTGTTCTCCATTTGCACTGGGGCCATGAAAGGATGTTTGCATGCTCTTTTCAAAGCATTTATTTTGCAATTCTGATCTTTCCAAATGCAGCATATGGTGCCTTTCCAGGAGCTCAGGTCCCTGACAGATATTTATTTTAGGGATTTCACTAGAAAAACACAGATGTGGGAGCATTGTCCAGGCAAAACATTTATTTTTTCCAAGAAGATGCTTCCCCTGCAAGCCAATCAAAACTATTAAAGTTTGAAAACATGATGCAGTCCCAATTAACAGTGTCATCACAGCAGATTCATCTTTTGGTTAATACAGCCTCCAAGCTCCTCTGTGTATAAGATGAAAACCCACTTAAGAAGAACCACAAGCCCCAACAACTAATCATAACACTTATTCAAGAGAATTCAGGCAGAGATTGTTTTACTTGATTTGCAAAAAGAACAAACCACTTATCATATCTAACAATTTTCTGAAATTCACTGTGTTCACATGAATCTGACCAATGAAGTGACATTCTGTAGTGAACACAACAAAGAGAAGACGTTATCAATACTGATATTTTGCTTCCATGCTCCTCAGTGGGTCTGTAAATTGGTTTTGCATCAGCTCAGGTTTCAGCTTCTTACTGTTCCTTGAGGTTTGA
The DNA here is from genome assembly GCA_013398155.1 of Pedionomus torquatus. Lineage (NCBI taxonomy): Eukaryota > Metazoa > Chordata > Aves > Charadriiformes > Pedionomidae > Pedionomus > Pedionomus torquatus. The sequence goes on along the minus strand of VZRU01011994.1, from coordinate 635,921 downwards.
TTCAAACTGTCTGCTGGAGTTTGTTTACTATATTTAACTAATTTTTTTAATAGGCCTAATATCAGCCAGACACTTTTCTCCAGCTGATATTGGTGAATGGAGCTAAACTGGGTGCAAAACTGAGTCAGAGCTGGTGATACCTTCTGCTGTTTTCTTCTTTCTCACCAGTATTTAAGCTTCTTTCCATGACTGCAAGGGAGCAGTTCCTGGGTTTCTAGCCAGTAGTTACACTACGTGGTCAATAACACCGAGTATACATGAGCTGATTGTGGATCTGACCCTATGTCCTCAGTACTTGTCAACTGCAGGATATGTCAAAGCCTATGCCATGGTTCAGACCACAAATAACAAACCGACCTTTACCTTCAACAAACTTCCCTTCAGGAGGCAACAATTCAAGAAACATGTAAAGCACTATGCGGATATCTACATGAAGCTCCAACATTTATTCAAGCATATTGTACTGACCTCTAAGCAGGTCACTGCTTTCTTCACAACTGTAGACCCACCTCACATACTAATACTGAAATTTTATAGATTCTTTCTTAAAGGACACCAGATGTGCTTGACTTTTCAGACTAAATTAGTCTTTTTTGTTTACTTTATTTATTTCAGTGTATTGTCTTTCTGTTTTAACCAGCTATCTTGTCTAGAGTGTATCTAGGATCATTATCTTACAGAGTGCATTTTAATAATATGGAGAAAAAGCTTCTGGTCCTCAATTATAAAACTCTCGTGTGTAACAAGAAGGAGTTATATATTACATATAAATGGTTTCATAACCTGAATGAGAAAAACAGAGGTAGATAATAGATAATTGGTAGTCTCTTTGGAAGGGAGAAAAGGTTGCACCTATTCAATTGCCAGAAATGGATGACAGTCCTCTGATTTAACAGAACGTATTCAGTTTATGTCTGGTCCATCACACTTTAAAAATGTAAGTCCAGTACTCAGGACTGGCAGGGGCTTCTAAATTATTATGTCCAGTCCTCTTCAACTGCAGATGCACCTGGACCAGAATCAAAGGGGCCTTAAATTAAAAATACTCAATTCCTTAAAATGTCAGATGTGTCCCTATTCACACCATGCTATACTTCTTATTAAAATTCCACTTCTAAGTGATTTATAATGGTTAGTAAATGACAAGGAGAGTTTTAAAGAGATGGATACAGAAATGTATTGTTTATGCAGTTCAATGGCTTGGTCGATTAGCTCTTACAAAATTCAGTATTGTCATCTATTGACATCTTGTTAACTAAGACATGTCCCAAATCCATAAAACATTTGCAAAAAGTATCGATGATTTATTAACCCCTTATGTATGTTTTATTAATGAAATCTTAATATAAAGCCAAGTTAAAATCCTTTAAAATTCTTTGCAAGAAATTGGTATCAATCAAATGTTATGAAATAAGTCAGAAATAGCCATCTCTTACATTGTATAGAACTATTTCTAAAGGAATATTGAAATTTCTTCATTACTTTTATGTTCTGAAAAATATTTGGGGATTTAGGAAAATGCAGGCACTGAATTTGTATAACAATATGTAATAAAAATCCATTGTGATGATCTCCACATTATTTTCAGGAAAGTAAAAGCTTTTTTTTTTTTAATCTTCAGTTTACATCAATGAAACTCTCAGACGTAAGCCATGTGATTTAAAGTCTTAGATACTGAAATGAAAGGAAAGTGAGGATCTGTAAGGCCCTCTCTGGACCATGTCTAAGGCTCTTCATCCTAAGCTGAGGAGCTCTACAAAGCTCTTTTGAGATTCAAGTACCATTGAAAATAGCATTGCACACAGAAGTGCTAGCAGTTGTAGCTGGCCAATAGTATTTGTATTTCCATTAGAAATTCCATTTAGCACAGAATTACAGAATGGTGGATGTGGACGGGGACCTCTGGAGACCACCTGATCCCAACTCCTGCCTGAAGCCAGGCCAGTGGGAGCAGGTTGCATGGGGCTGTGTCCAGTTGGCTATGTCCAAGGATGGAGACTGCCCAATCTCTTTAAGCAAACTGTTTCAGTGCTCAGTCACCCTCACAGTGAAAAAGCTTTTTCCTTCGATGTGAGTGGAAGTTTCATATTTCAGTTTGTGCTCATTGCCTCTTGTCATTGCTTCTGGTGCCACTGGACACCACCAAAAAGAGCCTGGCTCTGTCCTTTTTGCACCCTCCCTTTAGGTATTATAGGCATTGATAAGATCCCCCTGTGTCTCATCTTCTTGAGGCTAAATAGTCCCAGCTCCCTCAGACTCTCTTTGTATGGCACATGTTCCAAGTTCTTAATTACTTTCGCAGCTCTTTGTTGGACACATATGTTCACATCTGTCTTGCAGCAGGCATCCAAACAGAGCTCCAGATGTGTCTCACCAGCACTGAGCAGAGGTAAGGGATCACCTCCCTCACCCTGCTGGTATCGCTTTTTTATTTCTGCAGGTGACCACAGCTGTTCTCAGTTATGTCAAAGACAAGCAGATTTACCTATCCAATCTATTTATTTATCTAATTCCTGTCTTCCCTCTCTGTTTTTCACTGCTGCTTCCACCTTTGTATTTTATGAACCACCCATGGAAAAAAGACCAAAACAAAATTCTTCCTGACACCAGATCTCCCTGAACAGCTTTCTCAATCAGACCTTCTACATCTCCCATTTCACACATATAACAGAGGCATTTCACTCCTGTTTCATGCTCTCTCACCGACGGTCCCTGGTGCTCACATTTCAATCCCACCACCACTGTCTGTAGAGTCCGGCCAGACCCTTCCTACAGCTGAGCAGTCGGGTCTGTTATCTTTGCCTCTGGAGCTCAGGTGCACCCCCACCCAACAGCAGAAACATTTCAGTATAAACTGATTATGATGGGGCAGTTTCACTCTCTCCATGGCATGGCCCTTTCTTTGATACATGAACTTGTTTCCACAGAAATCAATAACTATTGGACAACTCTCTTCCATGGAGCAAAACTCATTTCCAAGACTTGCAAAAGTGAAACTTTAGACTGCCTAAATATNAAACACCCAAAAATTTCCCTTTTTTTTTTTTTTTTTTTTTTTTTTTTTTCCTGAGTTTAGCTATGACCAAAGAGAGTATCGCAACCAAGAAGTTACTGATTTTTTTTGCTAATTGCTTACTAGCCTGAATGTTTTTGATATGAGACTGTTAAGGAAAGTTTTCAATGATGTTTCCAAAATACATTTTAAAGCCCGCTGGTTCAGTAATTATTGAATGGAAGATAGAAGGATTTTTTATTTACCTTAGAACTGATGCTGTGGCCACCAAGTATTAAAACAATTAATTCTGATTGCTGCGGCATTCACAGCTCTAATCCCACACATGCAAATCAGGGCTTCTTGTACTGCACCTTTTGAAAGGCAATCATGCAAGCACAGAGACTGAGCGTGAGAGCCTAAGAGAGGGCAGGTGATCTTGGAGATATTAGGCATCAGCCAGCACAGCAGAAAAGCAGAGGTCTTTGACCAAGCAAGGACAAATGATGACAAATTTATGTGAGACTGTCACATTTTTCCCCTTAGAAATTAACATGCAGATGCAGCTGAGCAATAAAACACCAGCAGACAAGTTCAATCCCTGCCCCATACACTGCTTCACAGCAGTGGAGATGTGAATCAGCAAGAGGTCTTACCGCTCTGTGTGAGGATCCAGTGAAGCCTGAGCTGGAGCCTGAAGTCTTTTCAGGGCTAGTTCAGTTTTGCAATGTTTGCTCAATCTAAATTAAACCTATTGAACCTGCTCCACCATTCGTCATGCTGGCCCAACCAGATTCCATATTTTAAAGGGAACCAAGCAAGACACACAGCAGTGAGGTCAATATTGCTCTAAATTTAAATCATTAGTTGGCAGACAGAACGAAGTGGCTACCAAAGGCCATGGTATCTGCTGCATCTGCATTGACTTCTCTGTTGACTCGTTCCCCAGGTGAGGATAGGATTTTAGTCAATGCCAAATGAGTTTTGAAAATCTCAAGTGCTTTTACAGTTCCCCTTTTTTCCAGAATTACTTTCCACCCACTACTTTTCCAAAGTCTATTTTTAATTCTTCACCAATACATGCTACTATTTCACTACTTCCAATGCAAGCATGAAATGGAAAAACAGATTGCAATTGCAAGAAGCAATAGTTTACAAAACAATCTAGGCAATAAACTCTGCACAGGTCCAAACACAGCCTCTCTCTTTTTTATCACACAAATACATGTGAAAGGCTAGTGAGTCAAACAGCCATGTGACTCTTACAGCTTCTGGTTGTCCAGCCAGCCAAGTCAGTGCTATAAGAATGGGACCTGTTAATTTAGCATGATTTTCTGAATACATCCAAAATTAGATGATGGGGTAGCATGATATTCACACACACACCATACCCCACCCCACCCCCCAAAAAAAAAGTGGTTTTAGAAAACCCAGAGACTATAAAAGCAACTTTTCTGGACAGCATCCAGTCTGCCCAATGATCACTCTGCAATAATTTTGCATGCAGCATTCAGTATGAGCTTTGAAAGCACCTGGGATTATCGGTGTTAATGTACTAACCACAGAGCAAAACTGAGCACTAGGTGCTGTCTGCATCTGCCCTATATTATGTGGTGAAATTACCTGGTCACACTTTCTCTGTGTCCAGCAGACTTCCTACTGGACTGCTATTGAGAATACAGGCCAGAGATTTTTATTTTTTTTTCCCCATGAATATTAAATTAAAATTGGCTTAAAATCTGCAGTCCTACGCCAGTATGCAAGTTTCTCTTCTTTTCCCTGATGTGTCTGCGCCGACAGTAATGCCAAGTGAGAACAATCATAACCCTGGTAAAACATCAGTGAGCTGTTTGCACCATGCTGACAACTTTAATAATAGCCAAACAGTCCATAGATTGTCACAGTAAGAAAAGGGCAGACAGTTTTTCAGCTTTTGCTTTGTCCCAGTGCTGCCGGCTAGATGCAACATGACAGCAGTTCAAATACGTACAGGCAGGGCTAAGTAGCTGCAGGTAGATATAAAGCAGATAGTCTGCAGAAGACAGGGGATGCAAATGTGTTTTGGGAGTAAAAAGGATTCAGCTATAAAAAAAAACAACTACTAAAAAAAAAACAAACAAAAAGCCATGCCTCTATCAGCAAATGGATTTTCTCTTGGAGTTCCTTCTCTTTCTTTTCTGCTGGGTTTTCTGTTTGCTAATCAAACAAATGATTAGAAACAAATGAACTGTCTGGAAACTAAATAGTAGGACAACACCCTATGCCCAAGTCACGTTTTAGTATCTACTGTGTCTTCCCCTGCAAGCAGCCCCCTGCCCGCCCTCCCCCTGCCGTCACCAGCGCTACCAGTCCCTGATGAGACCCACTGACGGGAAGCATCGCCGGTTCAGTGTGGGCTTTATTACCTGCAGAAAGGCCACTGCTAGAGCCAGCCGTGCCAGATTACCATTTTAATAATCAGAATCAAAGTGATTTGTCAGGCCCTTTTACTGGGGAAGGTTTCACTTTGCTGCTGATTCCCGCTCAACCCCCACCCAAGCCAGGGCAATAAACATCTGAGAAAGGCAACTGTTTGTGTCCAATTCTGCTGTCACCAGCCACACAAATTAAAGAAATATACGCATGATATTTATCTGAGGGCCAGAGACAAATTCTATCTTGAGAGAACATTAGAATGTAAATGGAGGTGAAAGTCTCTATTTCTCTTTCTCTTTTGCAGAACAAGTCGCAGACATTGTTCAGTGCTTCAAAGCTAACAATAAAAGACCGTCTTCTTATTCAAGTTGCAATGTTCAGTGCTTTTGTTCTCCAAATCTATTTTACCATGTGGAAAGGCTTTCTGAGGAGTTAATATACACTGTACAAGAATTGTCTCCTTATAAAAGAATTACTGCAGTCTAAAAATAGTGGCAGCTTTGTTACGTGTGCTTGATATTTTGTCTGATGTTGGGATCAAAGTTTGCAACTACTGAACTAAAAATCATTTACTGTTATGAACCACACTAGCCTATAAGCAAGACTATTATATGCCAGATGCATGTGAGCATGGCCCATAATGGGCAAATAGGTCATGCCTCTTTTCTTCTTAGGTATAATATAGTACAGTATATTATAGTATATATAGTATATATATATATAGTGTATGTATATATAGTGTAGTATAGTACAGTACAACACAACCATATATATGTATAATAAGTATTACAGTATTGTTACATACAAAGAAGGTTTAGGTTGGATATTAGGAAAAAATTCTTTGCTGAAAGGATTACCAAGCATTGGAACAGGCTGCCCAGGGAAGTGATGGAGTCACCATCCCTGGAGCTATTTAAAAGACATGTAGATGTGGTGCTGAGAGACATGGTTTAGTGGCAACTTNCAATCATAACCCTGGTAAAACATCAGTGAGCTGTTTGCACCATGCTGACAACTTTAATAATAGCCAAACAGTCCATAGATTGTCACAGTAAGAAAAGGGCAGACAGTTTTTCAGCTTTTGCTTTGTCCCAGTGCTGCCGGCTAGATGCAACATGACAGCAGTTCAAATACGTACAGGCAGGGCTAAGTAGCTGCAGGTAGATATAAAGCAGATAGTCTGCAGAAGACAGGGGATGCAAATGTGTTTTGGGAGTAAAAAGGATTCAGCTATAAAAAAAAACAACTACTAAATAAAAAACAAACAAAAAGCCATGCCTCTATCAGCAAATGGATTTTCTCTTGGAGTTCCTTCTCTTTCTTTTCTGCTGGGTTTTCTGTTTGCTAATCAAACAAATGATTAGAAACAAATGAACTGTCTGGAAACTAAATAGTAGGACAACACCCTATGCCCAAGTCACGTTTTAGTATCTACTGTGTCTTCCCCTGCAAGCAGCCCCCTGCCCGCCCTCCCCCTGCCGTCACCAGCGCTACCAGTCCCTGATGAGACCCACTGACGGGAAGCATCGCCGGTTCAGTGTGGGCTTTATTACCTGCAGAAAGGCCACTGCTAGAGCCAGCCGTGCCAGATTACCATTTTAATAATCAGAATCAAAGTGATTTGTCAGGCCCTTTTACTGGGGAAGGTTTCACTTTGCTGCTGATTCCCGCTCAACCCCCACCCAAGCCAGGGCAATAAACATCTGAGAAAGGCAACTGTTTGTGTCCAATTCTGCTGTCACCAGCCACACAAATTAAAGAAATATACGCATGATATTTATCTGAGGGCCAGAGACAAATTCTATCTTGAGAGAACATTAGAATGTAAATGGAGGTGAAAGTCTCTATTTCTCTTTCTCTTTTGCAGAACAAGTCGCAGACATTGTTCAGTGCTTCAAAGCTAACAATAAAAGACCGTCTTCTTATTCAAGTTGCAATGTTCAGTGCTTTTGTTCTCCAAATCTATTTTACCATGTGGAAAGGCTTTCTGAGGAGTTAATATACACTGTACAAGAATTGTCTCCTTATAAAAGAATTACTGCAGTCTAAAAATAGTGGCAGCTTTGTTACGTGTGCTTGATATTTTGTCTGATGTTGGGATCAAAGTTTGCAACTACTGAACTAAAAATCATTTACTGTTATGAACCACACTAGCCTATAAGCAAGACTATTATATGCCAGATGCATGTGAGCATGGCCCATAATGGGCAAATAGGTCATGCCTCTTTTCTTCTTAGGTATAATATAGTACAGTATATTATAGTATATATAGTGTATATATATATATAGTGTATGTATATATAGTGTAGTATAGTACAGTACAACACAACCATATATATGTATAATAAGTATTACAGTATTGTTACATACAAAGAAGGTTTAGGTTGGATATTAGGAAAATATTCTTTGCTGAAAGGATTACCAAGCATTGGAACAGGCTGCCCAGGGAAGTGATGGAGTCACCATCCCTGGAGCTATTTAAAAGACATGTAGATGTGGTGCTGAGAGACATGGTTTAGTGGCAACTTGGCATTTCTAGTTTAACACTTGGATTTGATGTGTTGAAAGGACTCTTCCAACCAAAATGATTCTGATTCTGTAAGCCCATGTCTCTAGACTTGGAGAAGGGCTTTTCCTAAGCAAAGAACTCCCCAGAAGGAGGAAGGAGAACTGATGTGAGCCATTATGCAAGTGCATAGTCCCATATAAAAAACACAAGAGGCAAGAAAACGGAGGCTAATATTTTAAGACTGCGAGGTCTATGGTCTCATTTGAGTGCAGGTATACACTGACCATCTCCCTGTGGGTACCACAAAATGTGTCTGTAGACACACTTACGTGCATGCTTGTGAGTAACTTTCTTTAGCCTTGTTTGTTGCCCATAGTTTTGCTTAAGTGACCAAATTTCACATGCTGTCAGAAGGCCAGACAGTGACAGGGAGGTTGGGTATTTAGGGACTCGAAGTTTTTGTCCTTGCTCTGATGCTTCATCTTCATCAAATATTTAAGACACTTTTGAAAATGTTATCCAATGTATTCATTTTTAGGACAACTAGCAATTCAAACAGGAATTATATCAGTTTGGTTCCCCGTTCAGAGAGCAACTCTTTGAGCCTTTCATGGCCAAAGAAGCACACAGGATCCTGCAAGGCCAGAAGTTCCTGTCAGAACAACATGCTGCCAAGCAGAGCCAGACAAAGCATCCTCAGGCACTCAGCAAACTGGCCCCAGTGATGGGATGTGATTGGTCAGGAGGATAGGCATATTATCAATTTGAACTGGTATAACCAGATTTGGAAATAAAACTTTGCTTCCCAAGTCAGGCTGGGATTTCAGAAATGCCGCTCTTACTAGGCATGCTTTAGGAAAAATCATAAAATGCTAGACCAAAGGCCTAGCTGATTTGTTTGTTATCATTGCTTGAGATATTAATGAGTATTTGCAGCAAGGGATAGGAAAAGGAAAGAATGATCCTTCCCTGTGCATGTCCTGCCTGAATCAGGATCACAGGCTGCTCAGAGTATCACGGGAATACAGGGGTGATACAGGGATACATTCTGCAGCTGAAGCTATTTCTTAATACACATGCACTGTGTTCAGAATGTGCCACATCTGCCAAAAAGATGCCCCAATTTCCATCAAGGATCACAAAAGAAACAGCAATTTATTCAAAATTGATTTTATATAGTGCACTACATGAGCCCTGAATGGCAGCATGGACTCAGTCCTGACCCCTCTTGCCTCCATGCATATCCATCATTTACCCGTTAGCTGTCACGGGTGTGGATTGATCTGCAAGCTGGACCGGATTCTCTACAAGCCCCTATTTTGGCAGTGTGGTAGGTAGGAAGTGTATTACAGCCATAACCAAACAGCACAGGAGAGTCAACCCGCTCAGCAGCCCACGTGTGAGGGCTGAGGGCTATGGAGCAATACTTTCCTCTCCTTTATGATCTCCCCTCATGCAGTTCTGAACGAGCTCAGTACTTTGTCCACACGCACTTAGCTCCAACCACTATTAACATCAGTCGTTCACGCTCTCAGACCCCTCTCATTCAGTCACAAGCTGCCACCCTCATCCGCAGCTGAGCTGTTTTCCAGAGCATGTGCTCTTCACGCCGGTGATCCCTTGTGTCACAGCTGAGTTAGCTCTGCTTTCGGCTTCCCAAAGCTCTGTAACAGACACGCGGCTTCATCTGAAGCCTGGGATTTCCCAGGGTCGCTCAGCCTTGCCCCCGGAGCTTCACAGAGAGATAGGGAGTTTGTTTATTTCCTGCAGGCTGATTAGGCCCTGTGTTGATTTAATGTCAAACAACATATTCTCCTTGCCAAATTGCAATGTATGACCAAACTGTCCTCGACATAAAAACCCCCATCAGCATCGGTGGGATTTCACACAGGCACAGCAGTTTTATTTACAAGCTTTTTTGCAGTCAGATCAAGTCCTCAGCTTAAGCAAGAGGTTTTGAACCATATTTTTTTAAAGTATTAGGAGATTTTGTTACGCTTTCAGTGGATATATGCTTAGGCTGAGAGATTGGTCTAATCAGGATCAGATGATGGTCCTTTACGTATTTGGAAATCTTACAGAACTCATTCCTTGCCAAATAGTTTTCCATAGATCTTTCATTATAAAGGAACATGTTATAAATTTTTTTTTGTGCTTCCACATGTGGACATGCTCAAAAGCTGGCATAAGGAGGATGGTGGCTTGGTAGCTGGATGACTCAGTGACTTATACGGAGAACAAGATCAATTATTTAAATCTATTCAGCAATATATGAAAACTGTTACTATGAAAGCAGGGATGGCCATTCAGATAGCTTTGCCATTAGAAAAAGAAAAAAAAAAAAAAAAGGAAAAAAAAACATAAGGAAAGCACTAAAGCAATATGAAATATTATTTTTAGTGAAATTATAGTCTATGTAATAAAGACAAAGCGTTTTTAAAGAAGGATTGGTATATAAGCTGATGAAAATTGCAATGAAGAGAAAAAATGGGTAACCAATGAGAAGTGATTCCCACGCAGATAAATCACTGTGTACAAACAAGACAGAAAACAAAACACCAAAAATAAAATAAAGATGTGGTCGCCACCATGGCCTAAGGCAGAAGGGACAGAGACATGTGGTATCTCTTACTAAACCAAACAATACAAATGAAAAAAGTATGGGCAGGCTTCACATTCAGAGCCCTGCTAAGTCAGAGATCCAAAGCAGAATTTTTGAGCATAAAATAATATTCATTTTTCCCTAGTTCTGTCAGCTGGTCTGGCAAAAAAAATATCTCTTCTCCCTTAAAAGGTTGCATTTAAATATAGAGAAGATAGATGAGATTCTCAAACAAATCGCATTCCTGTCCATCCACAATGCTGATGCTGGGAATCTCTGAAACAGCAAATCATCTAAAAATCACCTTCCTGCAACCATAGAAAAAGACCTGGAACAGACCTCTGCTAACACACCCGTCTGCCTCATGGTATTATTATGCATAAATCTATTCATGCAAAAGACTACCCCTTCTCCTATTACTTAGTAGAAACAGTTTAACGTAGAATAAAATATAGAAAGTACATAAAAGGTAGCACTACTGACTTATTCAAACCACCCATCCAAGCATTTAAATGCATAAAAGGGAAAAAGAACCAGAAAGAACATAAAAGGAAGAACATCCCATTACATCACCACATGATGTTGGACTCTCAAGGCGAGAGAATATTACAATTCACTTAATAAAACATCTGTAGTGTCACACTGAAGTAGCAAAAGGCAGGCAGCTATTGCAAGTGTGTATGCTCTTCTGCAATTATAGAAAGAACAATCTGGTTTTGGCTCCTTTAGCTCCTAGCTAAATATAAGAAAACAAACACCCACTTCCTTATGTATATTTCCACATCAAGAAGACAAACACTGCAATCTCTTGTCCTTTTATTTTTTTTTCCTGAAAGAAAGGAGGGAGGACTTACTGCTAATTGGCTGCCTTTTTATTCAGTTTCTTTGTGTCACACCATCCACATGTTCATGTATAACATCTATGTTCTTCCAAACTCCTATTTACCACTTACCATGCCAGGGACCAAAGTTAGTGGGAGCAAGAAATTTAATGTCTTTTCACATTCTTCCTGTTCTTGACTCTTTCCACCAGGAATGAGGTTCATTCCTAAGGTTCATTCTGATTGTGTGTGTGCTCTTGGGTGCTTACAGGCTTTTTGTTTAACTCCTAGGAAAGTCAGAGGAAGCTACATATTATCATAATATACTGAGCTTTGGGGTTTGCAATAAAACCCTATCCCTAAGGCTCATGAGTCAACAATTAAACCTTTAGAAACCTCCATTTGCAACTCTGTTGGCATTCTGTTTTTCCATCAACTATAAACCTTCTTAATGTTTCCTTGAAAAAAATCTTGTCAATCTCTTCAATTTTACACAAGATGGAACATGTATTTTTCAAGTATTATCTTGCATTTTCTTTAATAAAGTGTCAAGTAAATTGTAGCAAGTCTTCAAACTGCAGTAGGACCATCTGGATGTTAATGAAGAACTGAAAAGTATCAGAGTCACTACTCCATTATCTGTTGATTTGTCTCAGCAATCTTGGCTTATTTCAAGTCTTTATATATAGTCTGCTGATGAAAAAATACAAGGCAGGCATGTGCACGTATATATTTGTTTGTGTGTGCGTGCATGCTTCTCTATGCATGTATTTTTATAAACCAAGTCACAGCAAGGAGCGACTGTGCTGCAGCATCCCCAACCAGCTATGAAGCTGCAGAGCCATGCAAAGAGGTTACCAGAGAAATGAAGCTGTATGTTTGCAAGAGCATGTGCTACACTTACAAGTTTTTCAAAGGCTGTGCAAAAGCACAGGCCTTGCAAAGCCACAGAATAAAACAAACTACTGCTTCCTTTCTATATCTATGACAGAGACCATAGGAAGAGATGAAAGGACAGAGGGAGATATAGTAGCAAATCATGACTTGCTTTCATATTTCCAGTAGATGGTACAGGCATTTCATTGGTCTCTGGTCTCTGCTAATTTTATGCTGTGGTGTGTTCTGAATAGAGGAGAAATAGCATCCTTCTGGAGAATAACAGTGTAATCACAGCTGGGTGAAGTTTCTGGAATGCAATAGGACAAAAAGAGGTTTAGAAATATACACCAAGACCAAATACAGAACAGGAAACTCCTGAACATCGCTGGAGGGCTGCTGGCAGCAGAGAACTTATCTGAAGTCAGCTTAGAAAACTGATGGAAAAGAGGCTTTCCTAGGGATCCCGAGAGTACTGTAGGGTTTGATTATATCCACAAAGAATTATGAGAAAGAAAAACACCTACCCTGCAAGGATAAAATGGGTAGGGGAGGGGAACAGATTTCTTTTAAGCCTTTAATTTCATCTGCCTTAGTCTTACATATCTTCTTCATGTTATGGTAGCTTATTATTTTGTGTTCTAATAACAGAAAAGCTTTAGAGATTAGAAATATTTGGTGTTTCTTGGCATGCATGTCTTAAATGTTAGAAGTTGTTCCATCTCAAGGCTTTAGCCAGCCCACGATTCATCCCAACATCAAACACACCGCATCCCCCCCTTTCCATGAGCCATTTAGAGAAGAAATTGGCTGGAAGGGGCATCCAAAGAAATGCTTCATGCTAAATGGATATTAAAAGAATTCACAGAGCATGAGATTAAGGGACTTGTAAATGAGAATATTTATTCTGGGAAAAAAAGGCTCTTAAGAGCTTATCCACTAATGTAAAAAACGTATAAATGACCATTTCAGGTAATGCTAGGAGGTTTGGGTTTAAAATACTGCCATGCCACCTACAGTCTACCTATTCTATATACCTACCTAAAGATAAGGTACATAATGTCCTTTAGAAGGCACCTCAGTTGACTATCTCAGGTTTAGACAGCTCCTTTTCAATGGATGAATCCCACCTACATTACTCACAGGTGCAAAAATTGTTGCTGTAGGCGAACAGAAAGTTGTTTACCAGGAAAAGTTTATCTTTTCTTATTTCCTCCAGTGTCAAATAGCTAGGCTGGTTTATTCTCTGAAGGCTGAACTGAAGAAATAACAGATGTCGGTAGTTTTCCTCCTGATTCTGAGAAATTTATATCATTTCTATTTTAAAATGTGTGTTATAGTTAGAGCTAGTAGAGAGTTTTTCATCAAAACCACTTTCTTGTAGAAATACTGTTTGCTTAAGTCAAGGCTTTTTTTCTTTGCACTTCCTGGAGAAAATAAAATGTTCGTCAAGAAAGATTTCTTGGTTCCAAGGTTTTAGGTCAAAATACAAGACAGAGAAACTCCAAATAAGTCAATATCCTGAGTGATTGTCTGTAATTCAAATTATAAATAACAAAGATTTGTTCCATGTAAGAATTATACAGTCTGTATGGATACTGCTTGGGTACCATGACAGCTTAGTTATTCAAATTTCTGAATTTCTAGTTTCACTGGGAAACAGTGTCTTTAAAATTCTTAACCAAAAGAGAAAAAAAAAAAAAAAAAAGAAGAAACGTTTATTGCCCAACTCTAAGTGTAACAAACAGAGCGTTGGCTGTGATATAATTTAATGAACATCAATGAAATTTTGATTGAAAAGTACTTGCAATTAATTGTTTATAAACAATCCCCCAAAAGAAAAGTGTTTATCAAAATATTGATAAAATGAATTTAATCAATTTAGAAGTTCAAATAAAATCACAGGCTGCTCATTAACAATTCATGAGTATCAAAAAAGACTGAATTAATTCTATGAAGGACTTGACATTAGTTGTTATTATCTCCTTATTTCCACCAGAATGCATTTGTTCTAGAACAATCCTGGTCAAGCAGTTCATTCTAACAACTTCAGCTGCAAACAATCAAAAACCAGTTTTGGCCCAAACCCAAAATCCCAACCCAGTGTCATAAAAAATGCTACCAATTCCTCTGACTTTACCCAGATTCTCAACATTTCACAGAGTTCAGATGATCTATGAAAGTGCTATTCCGAACAAAGTAAAATGGAAAAACATGTTTCCTAGAAACATTCTTTTATGTTCAGGGAAAATGTTTAGTTCTTTTTTAATTCTTAAAAATTCCTTCAACCCAAGTTTGACTCTCTCAACTAATTGTCAATAGGAGTGGATTGTAACAAGAATTGTCTTCAATATGTCTTACTGCTTGGTTTTGGCATTTTTGTAAGATCCGCTTGGCACTGTAGGAGAAACAGCGCAACAGGAAGCATTTACAACAACAAGTCCAAAGGAATTTGTGTCCAATATCATGTTTAAATACATACATTCTTGGGCACACTCTCTAGTTTAGGATTATGGAGGTACATTCTCCTAATATACTCTCTCAGGGCCTTGTATAGGGATCCTTTAAAGCTCCCCAAGCACTATATACTGATTCACTGGGGAATTAGGTCTGCTAGTCACCACCTCAAACTCTCTTAACATGGTGCCAGGTAGCCCTGGATCTCCAGACCAGTGTAAACAGTCCTTGATATCCTTCCTCCAAAACTGCAGTTGCCCCAAAACACAGTGCCATGCAGATTTGTGTGTTTTCTCTCCCATCCTGCCCCCATTTCCACTGACTGGGGTTACTGGGAATCAGTGCCTGGGAAAGGACCTCAGCCCCTTGTTCATACTCCTTCCATGTCTCTTCCTAAGCTAAAGCCCAACATTTCACAACGATTCCAAACTGAGCAACAATTAATTATTAAATCTTTGCTTCAAGCTCAGCCTGTGTTTCAGGAACATTCTCCTCTCCAGCATTTACATCCTACGGCAGCTGTTCAGTCTGCTCCATCTTTGAACTCTGAGTACAGAACCCATTATTATGAGTGAAAGTTTCCAACTAAAAAACTGTCCCTGAAGATTTATATTCTGCTTCAGCGAGTTTATAGTTTGATTATTGTTTCTTTTTCCCTTCCTTTCGCCTTTTTCTTTCCCCTAAACAATGCAGGTGTTTACCCTGATTGTAGGGAAAGCAAATTCTTCCACTGACACTGCAGTGCCTGTACAGAGAGGAGCTGTTAACAGCTACTACTTCTTTGGGGTGAGAAAGAAGTGAAGAAGCTGCTTCCAATCCACTTAGGCGGTACTGTCACTGCTCAGCAGATCTGTGGAGGTACAATACATGCTGGCTTCCTTTCCCAGGAGATCACATATATCATCCAAACTTATTGCCACTGATCTATAGCAAGAATTATGACTGATCAGTTGCACTTCAGTGACAGAGGTTGTGTAGCTTTACCTGAATTCACTGATGTTTCCAATTTACAGGCACTAATAGCCATTGCTAGTTTCCCCACTTCTACTTAGAAAAAAAAATATCCAAAAAACGAACCACCAAAAACCTCCTTTGAACAAAACAAAAAAAAACCAAAACAAACAAAAAAAAAAAACCACCCCAAAAACCCAAAAACCTTTGAACAGCTTAGTTTTGTGGAATTATTGTACCCCAAAAATCTGCAAGTAAGCATAAAAGATCATTTGAATGGCTAGGAAAAGTAATCAGACCTGTTAAGTTGAAAAAAGGTAGGTAATTGAGTCCAGCCACACAAAACACTCTTTTAAGAGGTAATACATGTACTGAATAAAAATTGGACCATCAAGGAAGTTTGCTGAATGCAGACACTTAGACCTTGCTCTGGACAACAGTTTGAGGACTAAGACAAACAGCTGGATCAGAATATTCTCCATGGCTAACTCCTGCCTCTCCAGCAGAACAGGAGGATGATCCTGCCAATACCTTCCCTCACACGTTACTTAAAAAGGAGCTTGTTCTTTCAGGGTATGTGAGCAGAGGTGCTTCAATAGGATCTGACAATTCCTACAAGCGTTTTGCCTCTCCCAAAGGTTCAGGATGACTTGCTACAGTCCACATGAACTAAATCTGTGTGTCAAAGCAAAAGAGAACATGTTTTCTTATGCTCAGCTTTCCTTCACTTTGTTTTAATTGCTAAGTGCCAGTGAATATCAGTTAATATATTACAGGTGTTAAATATTAGAATGGGGCATGCAACTTTAGCAGTCACTATTAAAAGAAAGAACCTTGATGTCTCCCAGACCCTCTGGCAAAAGATTGTCTAACGTACCTACTGAAGTTGTAGAAAGTTAGCAGCCTTTCAGCAGGCATTTATCATTCTCATTAGACAATCCTCTCTGAAGCCAGATGGTCCTTTCCAGAATGTGAAACACAAAAAGGAACAACCAAAGTAATTGACTGTACCCAACAAACAAGCAAGCTACATTTCATAGCTCATGTGGGTGCAAATTTCTCCTGTCAGCAAGAAAGATGGCTCTTTCTGTGACCACACGAGTTTTAAACTAAATAGAGCATCCCTGACTGTATATCTCAGCAGTGCATGATACATTATAACTGTTAGTGAATCTCCTGCAGACACACACACAAAGAAACGAGATCTGAGACTATTTTTAGTTAGCTGTTGCTAAACCCCAAAATTCACAGCCCTATTGTACCTCAGAGGAATCAATGATGAGCAGTTCCACCACTGCGAAGCACTGGATCAGCCAAGGTCAGTTCAGCAGGACCCTGTTAGTTGCAGTAGTGATGGGAGACTGCAGCAGCTCTTGCATCTGCCTTTCTCTAGGTTTTCATTAAAGATGCACTGTCCTGTGATGGTTAGTATATACTAATTTATTTCTTTTTTTTTTTTTTTTTTTTTTTCTCACTGTCTCGTTGCATCTTACCTATTTATGGATAAGTACAGAGAAACCTACAGCAGCAAAGACAAACCAAAGGGCTTCCAGGCAGCAGTACAAGAACACGAGAAGATTTTATTCTCTCATGGAGACCCAAGAGGAAGCCACCAGCCTATGCTATGCTTTCTACCTTTTTACTGTTCATATGGCAGTGTTTCTATTCTTTCATCTTTCACTAACTCTATCAGTCCCTTCTTCGTTCCAGTTTCCTTGAAATCATTTTTGCACCGTGTAAAGTTAAATGACATTTCCTCAAACTAAGAGTGCCATCTGAAACTTAACTTGTAATTTATACACAGACTCTAGTAATGTCCCTTAAGTGAAAAGTCAATGACCCACACCTCTGTTTCATGTTATGGATGAAATATAGGCTGACATGTAGCAGTATGGGGAGTGGCCTTTTTAATTATACAGAAAAGAATAAATTTAGACAGAACGGGGTGCAGACTGTAGCATTCTTTTATGACATTACATACTTTATTTTCTATGTTGGATAATCAGGTGATTCCTAGTTTTGACTATGCCAACAGTGAAATCCAAAGCTACTCTGATCATTGTCTATGAGATGGCATTTAGCCATGCTGTAACACAAAAAACTGACACAAAAGCAAAAGGGCCAACTTTGGAGACATAGATAAAGCGCCAAATGAAATAAGTAAAAAATAAAATACAATAAAAAAACTTAAAACTGCTCAAGAAATCAAAATGTTTCGCTGAAATACAGGTATACTGGAAAGACCTCTTAACAACCATTTTCTCACTCCACTTAGCAAACACAATAAATATAGTCCATTCTGCTTGGGTTACATGAAGATTCATCCTCTTTTTCATTCAGTATTTTTCCCATTGATGCTCAGAAACTTTAACAGAGCAAAGAAAAGAGGTAAGGAGTTTGAACTGGGGCTGGCTTAGAGAAAGGAAAAATGTATGAGGAGCAAAAGGACAAGGTCAGAGTAACAGGCTAGGCATGCCTTCATTGCATTAAAAAACATCCTAAAAATTCAGAAAACTGGAAGAATCAACAATAAAAACCACGAAATGCATAATTTAAAGAAAAAAAAAATCATTAAAATATTCTTCCCCAAAGCTTTTTCATCGGAAAGGGGAATCTTCATTTTTCATGAATTCTAGGAAAGAAGCACATCAAGAAGGATTACCATTCTTTCAGTAAATATATGTAGAAAGTAAAACCTATTTGGGGAGAGTCTGAATGAACAGTGGGCATAGCATGACACTAGAGGAATAAAGGATATGAAAAAAAATAAATAATCTGGGTTGATCCAAAAAAAAAGAAAAAAATAGAAAAAGAGACTGATTGTAAAAATATCTGCTCTACTGTTGTGAGTGACTCAGAGCCCCTGACTGGTTCTTATCCATCCACTCAGACCTCCAGCAATGACCCACTGCTGCATATTAACTTTTCAAATGATCTAATTTCTCATAAATAAAACACAAAAGAAAGTGACTACATACAAATGAGGCAATTGATCCAGAAAAGCAAATAAAAACACAACCTAAAAGGAATAGTCTAAACTCAAGAAGTCTATAAGTGTCCTGAAGACTTTTGAAAAATGTTGTGTTAGGAACCCAAATAAAATATGTGTCATAATTCAAAAAGAAAACAAAGAAGTCTAATAATGCCCCTGCATGGCTGAATGGGAAGGTTAAGGAGGCTGTCAGAGGGAAATGGTCAGCAGTTAAAAAACTAAAAACTTGCTCAAATAAGAACAAGTTAAAAGTAAAACAGGTCATTTGAAGGGTTAGAAGGACTGTTGTGCAAGCCTTGCACTGGGTGGGTTTTTTTGCTACTGGCAGTAGCAAGTTCATTAGATACTTCAAAAAGCAGG
Organism: Pedionomus torquatus; assembly: GCA_013398155.1. Lineage (NCBI taxonomy): Eukaryota > Metazoa > Chordata > Aves > Charadriiformes > Pedionomidae > Pedionomus > Pedionomus torquatus. Next base: position 616,946 of record VZRU01011994.1, on the reverse strand, counting down.
TGAGAATCAATGGGATTGCTTGATGACAAAAGTAGAAAAAAGCAATCAGGGGTTTTTAGTCTGCACTGGAAAGGCTCAATGAACTCAGTGCATCAGTCTTTACTATACAGGGGAAATACCCAAAACCAACTTTTTTGGTAGTAGGTAGGTCAGAGAAGCTCAGCAAGATACAGATAAATACACAGGGTGTTTTAAAGCCTGCAGACAAATAACACGCCACCAGGACTGGATGACATTTATGTAGGAGAGCTAAAGAAACAGTGAAATTGCAGAGCCACAGCCGGTACATATTAAACACACCACAGCTAGGATCTCCTGTGTTACAGGGGTGGTTGGGTGTCAGGGTGACTTGTCTACAGAAAAGGATCAAGCAGGGTTGTCTGGGAAGCACAGATTGCCAAGATTTACTTCCAGCCTCAGCACGGTAGTAGAGGCTGTCATAGAGAAAGGTCACAGAGCGAGTGAATCAAGACAACCTTGTGGGAAAGTATCAGCTTGGCACCTGTGGAGGGAATTCCTGCCTTGGTGTGATTAACTTCACTTGTAAGAGAGAAGTACTGAAATATTTATTAAGGTAAAACAGTGATTTAACAAAATTAGTAGTAAATGCGACAGTATTTTACAAGATTCAATGCCAAGGTGCACCTGATTGTTTACTGCATAGAAGACAGGGTCAGACAAGCTGTCAAGGAGACCTTCCCATTGAGTCATGAGGTTCAGAATGGACCTCCTTGGTTTTTAAACTCCTTCTCAGAGAGGAGTCCAGGTGTGGCTGGATCCAATCGTAGTCACAGACTTGGTCAATGGTTTATGTCTAAGGGATTATATATTTGCAATCAATCTCTTATATTACTTAGTTAAGATTTCAAAGTTTCAGCACTCTGTAATCACTTACCAAGAATCTGTTGTGACAAGTAATCTCTCAGCCTCAAGGAGTAGAACCTTAAGCAAGCATCCTCTCTAAAGGGGAGATCCTGGCATGCAGCCCACTGCCATACAGGAGAGCTCAAAGGGTTCTTGGGCTGTCCACTACTTATAGAGTAAGACAATTGTCCTATAGTCATATTCTTGTGGGAACAAATTATCTAGATCCCCATTCCAGACAGTGTTTTGGCTGTGTTGCCAGCCATTCCCCAAAGTTCAGGTGCAACTTATTGCAACTGACGTTGTGATGGGCATGATGACCGTGGCCTGAGCGGGAGGCAGGGGAGGGGGCAATAGGGGAAAAAACAGGGAGAGCACACAGCCACACTTGGTTCAATGAGGTTTTCATAATCAGGAATCATAGAATCACAAAATGGTTTAGGATGGAAGGGATCTTAAAAATCATCTTATTCCAAGCCTCCTACCATGAGCAGAGACACTTCCCGCTAGACCAGTTGCTCAAAGCCCCATCCAGCCTGACCTTGAACACTTGCAGGGATGGGGCAGCCACAGCTTCTCTGGGCAACCTGTTCCAGTGCCTCACCACCCTCACAGTGAAAAATTAATTCCTAATATCAAACCTAAATCTCCCTTCTTTCAGTTTAAAATCACTACCCCTCATCCTATCACTCTACTCTCTGACGAAGATTCCCTCCCAATCTCTCCTGAAGGCTACCTTCAGGTACTAGAAGGCCACTAAGAGGTCTCCCCAGAGCCTTCTCCAGGTTAAACAATGCCAATTCTCTCAGTCTGTCCTTACAGGAGAGATGCTCCAGCCCTCTGATACACGGAATACAATGGAAGTCATAGATTTAGTTCCACAGAAATAATTTTGGCAGGTTCCTCACCAAAGACCACCAAAGAAGCATCAACAGAAAATTGAAAGAAAAGCCCTTTTATGGATGAGAAGCTGTTTAAAGGATGGGAATCAGAAAGTAGGGCTCAATTGTTATTTTTTTGGAGTGGAGAAAAACAGGTTAGGAAATAAGTCCTCCAAGGATCAGCTCTGGACCCAAAAAGCAAGAGGCATCATCAGAAAGTGTTCTGACAACAGGACACAAAGCTTCATGTTGCCACTGTATAAAACCTTGGCGATTACTGTGCACAGTCTCCACATCTCCAGAAGGACATTGCAGAGACAGAGATGAAGATACAGAGAAAAAAATTATGATAAAGATGGAATTCTCTTATCTGGAAAGATTAAAAATATTTCTGTTCTTCAGTTTGGAGAGAAGACTCAACAAAGATATGATTGAAATTTGAAAAATCACGATGTCAGTAGATTATTGGATTCAAAAAAGTGTGCAATTTTAGAACTAGAGACGCTCACTGAAGTCGGTAGAAGATTGGTCTAAAAGAGATGAAAGGATTTAGTTCTTCATGGAGCTAGTAGTGAGGTTGTCTCCATGGGAAGTTTTGGAAGCAGAGAGGATGAACAGGTTCAAAACCAGATTAGACATAAGTAACAAGTCTGCAAACAGATATTATCATGCCGTGAATGCAGCAGTGTACACTGGGGTAGGGGAAAGCATGGTGCAGGTGACAGCTGTTCTCACGTTTTCTCCTCACATAGTCTCACTTTCTCATTTTCTGCCACTGTCAGAGTCAGAAGACTGTGCTACATGGTCCACTGATCTAACCCAGCAAGGCATTTCATTTTTTCTTAAGAGATGAAATAATGTGACATAAGCCCTGCCTTGAGGACATCTCCATAGCAATGCTTTATTTATTCTTTATTTCTTCTTTTCTGATATCATCCATCAGTCTGGTCTACAGCATCAGTATCACCAAGACGTCAAAGCAGCAGTCTAGACCTAGATAGATGCTTTATCAGGGTGGAATACTCCTTGCCATTTCCTAACTGTCCCAGTTTTCATCCCTCATCTATTACCCTGAACAGACAGGGTGTTTGGGGGAGAATTGAAAATATATGAAAGATAACAAAAATTAAGAGACCTTTTATACCTCTTTCATTCCTATGTTTCGTTCCTGTGTTTTCCATGGGCTGCCCATGAGGCTGATAATAAAATACTGAAATCAGGAAGGAAATTTTCCAGACTTTCTTTGTTTGTGTGTGGGGTGTTTTTCTGGTTTGCCTTGATGCCTGGCATAACTATAATACAGATTAAAATAACAGGGTAATACAGAATTCTTGGCACTCCAATTTACTTCCAGTCTCTACAATGTCTACCGATGCTCACATTTAATTTTCACAGGGTCCAGGGTCTCCTACCACTTTGGCTTTATTCAATGTATAAGAAACTCAGGACAGAAAATGTCTGGTTTTCTGTGTGAAAGGCATACTGATGTTTATGACATTCTTGGTCTCAGCTAGGGAGGAAGAAAAATGTCCCAGACAGTAAAGACCTAGACATGCACTCAGACACATGCACAGGCTGATCAAAATGGAAATTAAAAAGTTCTGGTTTGAAAAACTGAGAAATATAGGTAGAAACATTTATTCATATTGCAATCTATGTTTGAAAAGTACTTACATGAAAGTATGAAGTGTTGGCACAACACACTGTCACGTGTTAGCCCTATTTCAATGACAATATCAATTTGAACTAGCTATTACACAGAGTGGCCTTATTTCTGTTGGTCTGCTGTAGGAGATTGGCTTTACCGTACAGTTTGTTTAATCCTCAATAACTGATTTCCCTCCTGCTTTACATACCTACCCGGTAGAAGCAAGATGCGACGTGACAACTCAGATGCTCCAGTTTAGCAAGATTCATTTTGCTAAATCATCCCTATGCATCTGAACCACTGTCTAGCAACATCTGGCAAACAAGCACTGATATATTATAATGTTTATCATGCCAGATGGCAATATGTCTTCAATGTCACCTGCAGGATGAAATAAAACCTTTGTTATCACTATTTCTCACCCACCCACCCACTTCCCCTTTCCCTCCCTCTACAGTAATTATAGGAGAGCTCAAATCTGTGCCTGCAGAGAACGTGTGTTTAAATATTAAGGGGGAAAAAAACAGTAGGAAATGGCAACAGGTTACTACACAACCCTAATTGCTAAAAGGTATAAAGCATTTAATTGCTATGAATTTTATGGTAATTCAATCACATGCTATTTTCTCTACACACACCACACTTTCTGCACAATTGAAAATTACTAGTAGACTATCATTCTGGACAGTGTTAATAGTGTACAGCAAGGGACAAAAATATCCAAGGTCACGCCTATTTGAATGCATGCACATGAAGTCAAAAGGAAGTGTTTCCAGCTGCTGTCCATGGAATATCAAGTGCTTTCTTCTTCCACTTGGGATTCCCCATATGTTTCCTCCTTGAGCAAGGGCAGTTTGAAGTCATTTTAATCTTCTATTAATGGGGTTTACCTATCAGTCTGTTTTCTGGAAGCGCTCTTTGTGATGGATTTAACCTGGGGCTGCAGAAAGAGCAGGGTACGCAGAAAATTGAGCCATTCTCTTGGCTTGTTCATCAGAGAGAGTTTTCTGCTCATTTGCTCTTGTTGCCAAGTGAATATTCTATTATACTTTATCAACAAAATCTTGGTTATCTTCAAGCACCGTGTGATTTATTGTGTGCATTTTAGACCAGTTGCGATGAAAGCTTTTATGGATCAAACATATATTTTAAGCCTAAAGTATATTTATTTTCAAAAGTATCAGAAACTATCACATCTTGTGAGTCCCACAGCTTTTCATATTTTAAGCGTTCACTGTCTAGAAAAATTAATACAGTTAGGAAACAGAAGTTCCCTATCTGCTAGCAAGAAAATTAAGATATCTGCCATTTATCAAAGGACTCGGCTTCCACACCAGAACCGCAAAACTGAAAATCCCCACCTTTTTAAGTTGGATTGCTGCTAGCGCTCATAGACGAAGAGGAAGATTAACAGCACTGTAATTTTTGAATACATTTCTCAAGGCCTGAAATAGTAGCACAAAAACAGAGAAGCACTTATGCTTCCTTGGGTATTTTAATTCAAGGTCTGTGGTCACTGGTCTACGTGACATAGGACCAAAGAATTGCTCAGTTGTGTCTTTGGTCCCCTAATTACTCTTTAATTTCATTTACATTGTCACAGAATGGGTGTTAAAAATGAAAATGAAGTAGCAATTAGGGGGCCAAATGCACAATTGTGCAATTCTTGGTAACTACTGCAACTACTTAATAGTGGTGTCAAATTAAGCATGACATCCAAGCAAATGAACCCTACTTTTGATCAGCTGGAGAAGGCCTTATGGCCATCAACCTGTTCATTTGGAAATCGATGCAAGTCCTGCCTTTGACTGCAGAGGTATGGGGATTGCGTCTTGTTTGACAAAAGGGAAGCTGGAGTGGCTGTGAAGAGATATGTTTCCTATATAGTTCGTTGCCTCAAATGAAATATCTAAAACCAAAGCTAGGGATTTAAAAAAAAAATGCTATTTTTAGGGGAACCTACCTCTAAAAATTAAAGCAGGGCCCAGGAAATTTGAAAATTAATTCTTATTTATGAATATGTATACCTTCACATCTAGATTGCTCCATTTCGAACATCTAAGCTTGATCACCTAGCTCCCTTTCCCAAGTTCAGAGCTGCATCAAATTTAGCTCCAGAAGTGAGCTGCTTCTGGTAATCCCAAGAGTATGCAGGGAAAAAATAAGATCAGATTTATATTTTCTTAATAACCTGTTAATTATAAGTGCATATTGTTTTTTTATAGCCTGACATATGTGTTTAAGTTGAGTATATTAAACTGAAACAGTAAAAGTTGTAATGAGAGACCTATTCTGTTCCTACAATATGGTGCATCTGAGCCTGTCTGAGAACTGCAGTGCCCTGAAGACAGTAAAGGACCATGGCCTTCTTACACAAATATAGAAAATAGATTTGGTCTTCACTGGACTATTAAGATTAGATTTCCAGAGCACACACAAAAAAAGAGATATTTTGGCCCAAATACTTCTGTCTAGAAGCAGATAAAACAGAGGAAGGCAGGCTGCCAGTGCTGTTTCTCCTCTTCTATAGAGATGTAGAGGATAAGATTCATTTCAGATTCATTTCCTTTCACCCTAGCTGGTCACAAACTGGGCATCTACATCTAATGATTTTATATGCTCAGACAGGTTGGTATTAGTCATCTCTGAGCATTGTATGATTGCTTTGCGGTCAGGTGAGATGCCTCATTTTCCATCAGTGATTGTCTAGGGAGAGGTATTCCTACCACCGTGACAGTCCCAACATCACAATCAACACTATGGGGAGCTGAACTTAGCCCCAGGAGCAAAGGGGACATGTACACAGAGAAACTCGCTTTAAAGCACCCAGACAGTGCCAGCTAGACTGTAGGCAGCCGAGCTCTCTTCAGCGGGGGTTAAGCTGCAGGTTTCACCCAAGATACTTAGATAAGAGCTTCCAAGATATAGTGTTGTGAGCTGCTCTGAGGGCAGTGCAGATATACCCTGTGTCCACTAAGTCCCTGCGGGATCATTCTTTGCCTTACAAAGCATGTCAAAGCTCACGGAAAGCAATTTTTCTTTCAGTGCCTCCTTTTCAACTGGGAAGCATTTGAAGGGAAGCACTTGCCCCTTGAGTGCTCAAGTGTGTACTTTGTATTGCCAAAGAAAGGGCACTCCAATAGCTCTTCTGGGAAAACACACCATATTTCACATCACCCCATGCACTTTCAAGGGGCTTTGCAGAAATGACTTGTTCTGGGACATCTCTGAAATATAATTAGGAAGAAAAATAAAGAAGCTTTCTTCTCATTCAGGTTGAGATAATCCACAGTCAGAAAAATAAGGCTTCTTTTTTTTTTCCATTGCCCAAAGTGCTCTCTCTGCTGAGAGGTCATCTTAGAAACAGAAGTGTTTTAATTTCCTAACTTATAAAGCAAGCAATTAAGATATTCAGAGAGACAGTGTGGGTTTTGTGCTGCTACTTTCTGAGCAAGGGATACATCAGTGGTCTGTGTCCATGTATCAGCAGTCACATTTCTCTAAGGAACCATTGGGTATGGTATCTGCAGGAAGAGCAGTGGCTGCATCTGATCCCAAGGGAAAGGGAAGGGAAGTGGGGGAGGCTTTTATTAAGGCCAGTCATGTCTTCTCGGTCATCTCCAGTGCAAACCACGTGTAAAGTGAAGTGATAGTGGGTGAGGCAATGTGAGACTTCAGGTTGGCAGGAGAGAAAGGGAGGAAGTCAACTCACAGAACCCTACATACATCACTAGGTAAGACTCCATCAGTCATCTGATTGTCCCAACTTCTGAAATGAGTAAATTGAGTGGCTTCTTGGCACAGCTTGAAGGAAAGAAAATAAAGCAAAATGGGGTTGTATATGGCTATAACAGGAGTGGGAATGGCCCCATTCACTGGCAGAAGCAGCTCAGAAAGACAATGAGAGGTACCCTACATGCTCCTGGGGCTCATGAGTCCATGCCTGGCATGTGGATGGCTGCACCATGCACCAAGATGTGAGCAATGAGAAGGGCATAGATTGGCAGATGTTAACCAAAATCTCTCCTCTCAGCCTGGAGGGTAACTCGGAAGCATCAGACAGCATCTGCCAAGCAGAATAAAGCAGCATATGCTGGTTCAACCTCTGCTTATTAAATTAGGAAAGCACTAAACGTGGTATGTGTTTGAACTGCCAGAACTGCTGGTTGGATGGTGGGGACATTAGGAGCGATCTCCCCTTGCAGAGTACACACACAGTTTGCCCGGAGAGCACTTTTCTAGCAGCTCAAGCCTGCCACTCGCATAATTTCAGACCACCAATAAGGTGCTGCTTGCGACATAAACTCAGACACCAGTTAAAATTACTTTCTCAAGTTTCAACGAGGAAAGATGGGGTACTTTGGAGAAAATTGAAGGTGAGTCAAAATATTAATAGAAGAGATTTCATTGCAGCCCTGTTTTCATCTTTGATTAATAATATCTAGAAGAGCTGAAGATATTTGACTGGTAACTCAAGAATTTTTCTGCAGTGCTTGATACAGATGTTTTATGTGAGGATTCATTTAACATAGCTTAATGTCAACCCAATAAAATATAAGAGCGAATTGTTCTTAGTTGATTTTTTTTTTTTTCTTTCTTTCCTAACTGGTAATAACAGGGCTTAGAAAGGTTTTAGGAAAAAGGTTGATTGAGAAGTGCAAAGAAAGATGAGCATTTATAGGGATAAAATTGGCTTTTTTTAATTGTAGCATTGTTCATTTGGACAGTGGTGAAAGAAATTACGTCTTTCCCTGGTGCTTTGCTTTGATTTTTTCCATCATTGTGAGCCAGACAGTGAAAAGCATGTAAGTTTTGAACCACCATAAACAAAATTAACTGGAAGTAATGACATTTAATACTGTCTATTACTTTTTCTGGTTATTTGTTTGTAAACACGCAGAGATCCTTGGGAGGAATGTTGTGAGGACTTTGGCTGCTGCCAGGCTTGCTTCTGTATTTGTGCAGATCACAGCACAGTACATGGGTTGCAGGGGCTGAAGGACTCATTAGGACCGTGCTGGATGACCTCCCACGCAATGCTGACCCCGGCCAAGCAACCGTAATGAGAAACAACAATACTAAGGTGCTACAGGAGGGCAAAGTACCACAGCTTGGATTATCAGTTTTTGTGTTTATAGCTAGTCAGCCTGTCTCCTTTCAGCCTTCCTTCCTCATATGCAAAATGGCCTCTTTCTCTCGAACATCTCTGGAAAACCTAGAGAAATTTTCTTTGACAAGACTTAGTCTATATTTGTTACTTTTCCTCTGAACTCTCCCTAATTTTTCCATGGTGTCTTTGAAACATGGTGCTTGTAATAGACTGGTGTATTCCAATTACAATCCCACCAGTGTTAGGCAGAACAAAATAATTATTTTGCTTCTCTCGCATGCATCTGTCTTCCCCATACCTCTTGTCACTGGCCTGATATGCAGAATCTCATATCTATTGTAACATTTCTTCCAGTTCAAATCAAAATGTAATTACTTTTCCTAAGCAGTTTTAACCCTGCAATATTGAAACCTCTGGAATTACTGAGACTGAGAAGTTGTGACCCGACGTGTTATTGCATGCCTCTGACTGACAGCTCTTGCCCGTCCCCACCACACAGCTATCATTCCCACTGCACACACAGCTCAGCACAGCTCGAGGGAAAACCTGGCAAGATGGGAAAAAGGCAGCAGAGGAAAATATTCTGGTGGTCTGGAGGGTGGGATGGATGGGAGGGGACCTGTAAGAGGTTCATTGCAGATATGGAGAGTAGAGATAATATTTTCTATCATGTGGCATACTTCATGTACCCTGAAATGAAGAAGACGGTACATCTAAGAAGGAAGGGAAGACAGGGTTATGTCCATAACTGTTGGTCTCAAAGAGGCTGGATTTTTCTGTTCAAAGGAGAGAAATAGGTGGGGTAAGGGAACTGCAGAGTCATTTCTGCAAATGCCTGGCTTGACCTGCATTGCTTTCTGAGAGTGACATTTTTTCTCTCACCTGCAGTGCATATGTAGGTAGCTAGCCTAGCTTTAGACAGCTAAACATTGGTGTTGACGACTTCATCCTAACAGTCTAAAGCATCTGCCTTCAGGAATATCTGTGTTCTAATCAGCTTAAGATCATGGAGACGCAGGACTTCCATCATAGTTTTAGTATAAAGAAAATGTTTCTCACTAAAGCTAGGAATGATATGACCAAAAACATGTCTAGACCAGCATGTATTGGTGTTGCCAAGGATTTTTCTATGGATATCAGCACGAACAGGCCCTGGACCTTAAAGTCAGCCCAGATGAAATATTTGCACCCTGCTTTTACAGGGCTTGTTCCTAATCATATTAGTACAAACCAGTAGCAAGTCACTGTAGTTATATCAAGCAAACCAAGGTGTTTGGGCCTGGTTTCACCTCATCTTACTAATGTTCTGCCAGGATTATTGATAACACTGGTGCACAAGCAAGGAAACTATCAAAAATGTTCATTTCAAGCTCCACTGCCAGCAGAGCAAAATAATCAATATTAACTTACAAAAAAAAAAAAAAAGAAAACTTGCTTTGGAATGGCTCTTCTAAAGATTTGCAAGTAAAATGTAATGTGAATAATTGGAAGGAAATAGTAGGTACACAATTAAAATAACCTGTGTAAAGGAACATTCTCCAAATAAACAAAATCCATACCTAGGTTTTGTTGTGTTTTTTTTTTTTTTCCTTGCCTGTTTACTTTTTCTTTTAATTTCCTTTTTGTTTTGGAACATAGTTCCCTGGCTTTGTCACAGACATCTTTTTACATGAGCAGCTAGCTGGACTAAATGACTGAGCATTCTCTTCCTTCTCATAGAATCATAGAATCATCCAGGCCAGAAGGGATCTCCAAAGGTCATCTAGTCCAACCTCCCCGCAGTTGCAGGGACACCCCCAACTAGACCAGGTTGCCCAGGGCCTCATCCAGCCTCAACTTGAATATCTTCAGGGAAGGGGCCTCAACCACCTCCCTGGGCAACCTCTTCCAGTGTTCCACCACCCTCAGAGTAAAGAATTTTTTTCTAATATTCAACTTAAATCTACCCTTCTCCAACTTAAGTCCATTACCCCTCGTCCTATTGCAGCAGGCCTTTGTGAACAGACCCTCCCCAGCCTTCCTGTAGCCCCCTTCAGGTACTGAAAGGCTGCGATTGGGTCTCCCTGGAGCCTCCTCTTCTCATCCTTTCAGTTTGCACAAAGATTTATTTTGCTTTTTATTTCTTTTTCTGGGTATCACCAAAATTAGTTCTCACTTCAATCTTAAACAAAAGTTTACTAATAACAAACTAGAGTTTTGAAAAACTATTTAGTCCCAAGTGTTCCAATCTTTTATCTTAACCTTGCTTTTAATTAATTGCTTACTATAATTTTTTAAAGTTTCTTTAAAATATAGCCTAATATCATCTAAAATAGTGTTAAGTTGTCGGTGTTTTTTTATTTAGATGATAAAATGGAGATTAATTTCGTGATTGGATACGCAGCTGGAGTTATCCCTTACTTACCACAGAAAAGCAGATGTTTCATACCCTCCGGGTAACTGTACACCATACGAAATCACTGAGAACTTTTTTCTTTTTCAAAAAAAATGAAAAAGCTAACAATAGCTAACAAAGCTATTACTGTTTCCTTGGTGTTTCCCATTCTAAATACATGTGGTCATTCATGAAAAATATCAAAATGTGGCAATGTTATATGAATTTGGAGCACATAAATATAGCAAACCTCAAGAGTTGAGTCTTATTCCTTAATCCTTTTTCTTATCTACCTCTATGTAAATACTTGTTTTTCTACACCTGAAAAATACTAGTAGTGACTCTCAGCAGGAGAAATATACTTTACTGGGAGTGCTTTAAAGACAAACTAGAAATCAAGACAGTTGCCTGATAAGAGCTTGTAAGGTAGTGTACAAATGTTTTGTGATGTTCTTATGGACATGCTTTTATTTGGCAAGATATACCAGCTACTTGAACAACCAATGTAAGAGGGGAAAGGTGCCTCTCATCTCTTTTGTCAGAAACATTTCTCTTAGAGAAAGAACAAATCACAGGCGACACTTATTGCAGACAACTCAACATGCAGCAAGTTCACACCCCACAGCCCAGGCTTTTCTCTTGATTCCTCTCCTGAATTATCTCTCCTCATTCCTACTGTAACATCAATTAACAGCCTAGAGGCAAAAAGCACAGTCCCATTAGGCTGCACACCAGGCAGGGCCATAGCAATGGGAAGCCCCTTCTTCTACAGAAACTGTACTGAACAAGGGGTTGGCCAGATTCAGCAGGGAAATGAGACACCATGTGGGAAGATGAGATAGGAAAGGAAATTAATGGGGAGAACAATCTTGTTTCATGTGTTGGACCGTAGCCTCTGCGCATCGTCTGGCACTATCCTTTTCAGCCTCCAGGCGTTCGTTGCACTCTCTGGTACCTGATAGAGGCTTTTAATGCTGTGAGCTCTTGGACAGCCCTGAATAAATTCACAGAACTGTGCCTTGTCTCTTCCAGTAACGCTGTGGTGCAGGGCTGGGAGTTTTCCTGGCACATCCACTGACCATTTCACAACCACGTATCCTCCACAGGAGGAGGGATGACCAGAGACAGTAAGCTTGGGCAGGGAGGACAAAGTCCTCCGTTAGAACTGAATGAAAGGGAAGCTCAACAGTGGGAAGCAGTTATCTGAAAGACTAGAATGAAAATAGATTTGAATATTATTTGTCGGGGGAGCTTAAACTACCCCTCTAAGGAAAAATCCACTCAAACCTACTTTATATCAATTAAATGTTGATAGAAGCACCATTTCCTTTCTGCCTGAGCCAGAGATCTCAAAGTGCTCGCTGAAGTTAGTTTTGCATTTCTTCCCTCTAGTTTGAAGGTTGCCTCTTTCTCATTGATCCCTGGGGTTCTCCTCAGTGTCTGCCAGGCCACACTGCCCAAAGCCCTGTCCAGGACCAGAGCTCCATTTGTTTTACAGCTGTTTGCAACAAATAGTAGGATGAATAGCCCTGACTCCAAAAGGTTTAAGTTCAAGTTAAACCTTGGCAACTGGCAGCGTGCTGCCCCCTGTGCAGGCTCTCTATCGATTACAAGACGGGCTCTGTGCAGAGACAGCAGTTTTCTCCTTCGTGACTGCAAAAGTCAGAGCCAACTTGAGCAGAGCTTGATAGCAAAACAGAAACCAGAGTGGAAGGGAAGGAAAACTCAAGTCACAGCGATTAGAATCAGTGGTTGTGTAGATGAGATGTGCACACAAACTCAGTCCTGGGCAGATGTTTTATGCCAGGAGGGCAATTAAATGATGTGCCTTACCCCTCACAGCCAGTCAGGAGCAAAGTTAAAAAAACAGGCACTACACCTCTTATTCTGTTCCACCAGCACCCTCAGCACTGAGTACTACTGAATACCTGCTAGAGCATTAGCAATGTGGTGAAGCAACCGTGTCCAAGGCAGTATTTTTTTTGTCATTTGTGTTCATGTATTCATTTTCTTACAACTCACCAGAGGTTGTGACTGACAGCTGAATTTGGTCCATTGGATACAAATCAGCAAGTATCTGTATTTCAGAATTTGTTTTGTCAGAACCTTGCGACAAGGTTAAACAGTTTCTTCAGCCACAGCATCTCTCTTTGCTTATTACATTTCTCTTATTTCCTTCTGCAAAGCCCCTGCTGAAACAGTGAAAAATTCCACACAAGGCAATGAAGATTCAATATACATTGCTTAGAGAGAATTATTTCCCTATAAATTGATTTCAAAAAAAGATCTTGGCATTTTGACCAAAACCACATCTCTTAAATTATCTCATATCCCTCCAAACACACACTCCTAAGCCCTTTTTTGTCCATACTAGAAAGACAGTCGTACTTTGGCACAATTTAAAAGGTTTTTGAGAATGATGATGATTTAAAACAAAGTATTCCCCAAGCAGACTGTGGACTTGAGCAGAAACAGCCGCAGAGTCCTGCGGGGACTTCACAACGTAAAATTGATTTAGCAGGGAAGTGTGTAGATTGAACAGTGATGGATGCTATAGAAAACTCTGTGATATAGAAGATAGATGGTCATTTGAAAAAAGATCAAGGAAAAACACACTGAGAATCAGAAGAGCCTCCAGCTTTTTGCAAATTGTGATCAGTATCAGGCATAGTAAGGACACAGGCAAAAAGTGCATGGATAAAGCCATGCTCCACAGTTCCGTCTCTGTTTGGAAGGGCTCCCCCAGTGAGAAAAGTCTGTTACAATAATAGATTTCATTAGACATTAACATGGCTAAACAAAATCTCCTCCTACACAACATAGGGACATGCACATGGTGTGTTCACACACCCTAATAGTGATGGTGCTAGTGCCAGATCAAGAGAAAAATAAGCAGCAAAAGCCCTCCAGCTTTTCCTGCGGGAAGATCTAGCCCCCTGGCCACGCTCCCAGCTCCCTCTCCCGCCTGGGGTGGGTGCTGCACACAAGGCACTGCACAGAGGGTCACCCACGGACCAGGAGTCTTCTCCAGCGGATGATGACCAGAGTGGGAGAAGAGGGAGCAGAGGGTGCCCTGCCCTCATTGTTGCCAACCACTTATTAAACACATCCCTTACTGTTTCCTCTTTCCAGGAGAATTGCTTGTTTGGTTGTGGTGACTAAACATGAAAGTTAGCCTTACTCTTAGCAAGCACTTTGGACCCTTTTTACATTCTGCAAGCAGAAGACAAAGTGATGGAAAATATCTTGAAACATTCTCTGTCTTCTCATGAAAACACATCCCAAGACAAAATGTAAAAAACAACTGCATGTTTTTCAGCAATTCCTGGCAGTTAAATAAAAACTCAACCCATTGCAAACAGCAGAGAATATGCTTTTTTCTAAAGAAAATGCAGAATATAACAGAAATGCATATATTTGTGCTTGCAAATGTAGAATAAATTCAAAGGGCTCATTTGGACACTTATGTCCAATTCTTAATTTTGCAAATGCTGTTAATACTTTCAACATCTCATTAGCATATCCTGTATGCTCTTTAAATTACACAGGCGTTGATATTAAAAAATTGCTAAAGGAGATTTCTGAGAACCCCAACACACAGAAAAGATGTTTAGTATCTACCATTTTAGTGTTAGTCAGAGCCTATATAGATCAAAGATATATTCTGGGACAGTATGATTATAAGCCTGCACAAGTAAAGAATAAGAACCAAATGAAAGGGCAGGACTCTGAGCATCTGCATTTCTGTAGACTAAATACACTTATAAAGGAAAACGCATTGGGTGACACTAATGAGCCGTACACTACAGCAGTGCCAGAAGAGCTGGGACAGAAGACTGGCACTGGAATCCTAAAATTATAGCAATAGAAATTAACAGTTTTCTTCCTCAAAGTTTGTACTGCTTTCCATCTGGTTCTTTATAATAGAAAAACTCTCCATTTATTACAATATTTAAATGATGGAGCCTTGAACATAGACAAGCAATAAAACTTTGTAAAAATTTTGACAAGTGCAAAATTTGCAACAAGAAACTTTGAAATATGATACATTTCTGTAAACCCTTTAGAAGACATTGTGGGAGCAAACACAGGCTTCTCTCAGAAGATGCAAGCAAAAATAGAGATAATTTTAAAAGGGATGCAAATGCTTTAATACTTTAATGCAGGTTTTCTTTGCATTTTCAAATTATAGGAGTGGTTGAAAATAATGACAAATTAAAAGAGCTCATGAAAGAAGATGGAATATTTTTTTTTTTAATAAAGAAGCTATAAAGTAAGCTTTCAGCCTTGGAGAAATGTATCTTGAGGAGTTTAACTCAATGACTGTACTATGTGGCTCATTTACTGATTGCCAATTTTGGTGATTATTTCTTGATCGGAATACCTCCCCTTAGGGNTATCAACATAGTCAAATTAAGACTATGTTGACCTAGGGGCAAGAAAAAAAAAAAAAAAAAAAAAAAGAGTAGGTAACAGACTCATTTATCTGCCCTGTAACTACTAAACAACTGGCTGATTTCAATCTCTTCATTTGAATTTACAAATATGGAAAAGCCTGTAAATGCCAATATATTCCTTTCTGCACTCATATTCCAGAAAAGTTCACTAACATTTTTCATTCCCAAGAAGCTCAAAGAGTTTCACAGGTTGTGAACAAAGACCACTTTGCCAGCTCATAAAATAGTTTTATGTGAGGAAATACAGCAGCAGCTCTCCACTATTTCAGAATTAAGGAATAGGAATCTTAATTAGACATAGGGATAATATCAGCTAGTTACATAAAACAGAATAAAAGCACGTAAAGGGTATAAAATCTCATGCTTTGGGACATTAGTCAAGCAGTAATGAATGGGTTAGTACAAAAATACCCCTGGGGAGTAGGCAATTTTTTCATTTCCCCCTTCATTTATCGCCTTTGAAAGTTAACTCATCTGAACAGGTGTAAATGAGTCCAGTGGGTCTAATGAGACAAATGAAAAAGAGGATGGGAGTTACAGTGAGGATCACTAGTTTGGAAACGAAGCTGCATGAGAAGAAATAGCTGAATAATGCATTAGTCTGCCCGATAGTCACCTCTGCTGCTTTTCCCCCTGCTCATCGCCCCACATTTTGTCACCAATTACCAAGGTGAAGCAATTAGGCATGTCAATTCTCAACTACCCATAACCTATTGCTAGCTCCCCAGTAGGGATGAGCCTGTTATGCACATACAGATACAGCAGCTTTCCCGTTTGTACAGACCAGGACATTTTTGGGATCAATTCAGCTCACTATTATAATGTGCAAAGAGATGTAAAGTGTCTTCTTACTAAACCAAACAGTATGTATCAATGAATGTTTTGTCTTCATCCCAGCATGTTCTCTTTTCATGGGGGAAGCATGATGTGTTGTATGAATTTTGGTGTCAGTTATGGCCTGTCTTCACTCCAGTGATGATTGTTTCTATGCAGAGATCACTCTTGCCGCAAAATCCTAATGACAAGGCACAGATTGTAACCTCAGTAAGACTAAACGAACTCAGCCCTACAATCCTCACCTGCAATCAATTTTGGTTACTTATCTGCAACAAGAGCTACCAGCATCCAGTCTCTTGTACTCTCAGCAAGATAGGTGTAAATCCTGCAGAAACACCCCAATGCGCGCTGGAGACAAAGCCTATGTGCACAAACCCAGCTGCCAATATATTTGATGCAAATTGTACATAAGCCAGATTCTCAGCTGGTGTCGATTGGCACAGCTCCACGCATGTCGATTACAAGCAATATGATGTCTGTCTCTGCTGGTGGTGGGCCATGTGCTAATTTGCAACAGGAGAGGACACAGCACACTGGCCGGCTCTGGCTGGGCCGCAGCAGAACACGGTGAATTAACTGTTTGCACAGTTTGACAGTCACCCCATTTTAGCCAGGACTGAAGTGGCTGGGTCTTTGACCCAGGCTTGTTTCCCAGCTCTGCTGGAGAGGATCAGAACGTTGCCCTGATTGCATTATTTGTCCCATCACACAGGAAAATGTGGTGAGTAGCTGTGGGCTTCTCTTGGGAGGTGTTGTTCCAGCATGTACATCGTGGTACTGTTCTCACAAAGTCAGAAGAAGTGGAGGTATGGACAGCCCTGTAGCCTGCCTGGTGCAGAGACACCGCAAGTAACACAGGAACATTTTATGAGCTCACAACAATTATTTATCAGTTAATACACCCAGCAGGCAGCCGGGGCTAACAGGCTACTAGGCTCAGCACGAGCCCACTTGCTGCTCATGGTAGAGGCACCCCATGAGTATCTGCTGTCTGGGAAGCCGTCACTCAGATGGGGAAGCATCAGCCTCCTTGTTGGAAATGACTGAACCTTGACCTTGCTCAGTTGCTCTCATTTTATTTCTCAGAGTTTTATACCGTCACGTCAGAAGTTTTCTCCCGAGCACTTAATTAATGGCTCAAAGATTTTGCTTCTGTGTTTTTACTTTTCTGACTTTGCATTGCTTGTGTTCCCTTAGAGCTCAACACCAGCTTTTTTTCAGGAAAGCTGAGCTGAAATCAGAGAGCTCAGCTTCACAAATGCAGGGCTTGGGTCACAGAAAGCTAAAACCCTGGGCTGCATGCTCCATCGCCATCTCTAGCAGTGCAGTCACACTCTTTCCTTTGCACCATTAGTAGCCCTTGGGCACATGAACAGGAAGCCTGGATACAGCATCAAATCCAGTTAGAAGCAATAATTTCTTTTATCTACGTGGATTTAGTTTGCTGCCAAGCCCTATTCCCGGCTGAAAAACTGTTAGCGTTAAGGAGAGAAAGAGAACAGCCATCCAAGGACAAGATGGAGGTAGAGCAATCCTGTAGCTTCCATCAGCAAGGTGACCTTCCACCTGACTCCACCAATAATGAAACTACAGTTTGAGAACAACCCACTCAAAAAGCCCAGTAGCAGGTTAACTAGGGAAAAGTCCATAGAAAATGTGAGTTCTCCTTCCCCTAGACAAAGTAAGGAACGGAGCTCGAGTCTCAGTCCTGAAAAAGTTCCCTTGAAATGAACTACTGATTAGAAGGGAAACATTTCCCTTTCTTTATTTATTTTATGAAAGGGCTTTGAATAAAGTCCTCAAGAGCCATTAGCCTCATTTTCCCAAAAGATGTCAAAAATTAGAATAAGGGTTTTCATTTCAGCTCANTAAAGTCCTCAAGAGCCATTAGCCTCATTTTCTCATTTTTCATTCTCATTTTTCAATGCAATGCTGCATTGAATTTATTCTTCTTATTTAGACAAATGGAAAAATAAAAGTTGGAAGTTGAAATAGAGCTTCCTTTTCCATTTACCAGCCAAACCAAGAATCAATTATTCATGGAGTCCTATGCTGAAGTTCTCCTTTACTGCCTATTTTATAGAAAACATTTCCTACAGTTTGCACTGTTCTGTTTTATCAGTGAAGTGTCCCAAAGGAGAGTCTTAAGGAATTACTTGACCTCTAGTGTTCCTGAGACTTTCAGAAAGAATCTGCTGATGATGCTAACTGAAACAGAAGATGCACAAGAAAACAGATTGAAGACAACTTCTAAGGTTTGAGGGTATTTCAGAGCACAAGTTTAAGACCACCTTCCAGTAAAAAATATAGGGAAATCCTGATTTTCCATATCAATATCTTCTCCTGGGGGTAATAGCAGGAAAAAAAGAGCTTTCACATCCTTTTTTTTTTTTTTTTTCATCTGTACTGATGCTTCTGAAGACAGATTACATACAGATTTTATCACCTTTTAACATAACAGTATTTGAAACTTTTGCTCTAACCTAATTCTCATGAAACTTTTTACCACAAGAAAAGATCACAATTTCGAAGACAAACCCTAAGGAGAGAAGATTGAACTGATGGAAGGATTTCTTTATTTATGCCTGTTGTCATTGAAGTGTCCATGTTGGTTAGACTGCAGTTAAAAATTCTGTTCAAGTGATGCATGAGGGGAACTTTTTAAAAAAATTCCTACATTTTAGAACCCAAGCACCCACATTAAAATAACAACATCTAGGGCTTATAGCATAGCAGGTGTGGACACACAATCTAACAAGCCTGAGTTATGACAG
The DNA here is from genome assembly GCA_013398155.1 of Pedionomus torquatus. Lineage (NCBI taxonomy): Eukaryota > Metazoa > Chordata > Aves > Charadriiformes > Pedionomidae > Pedionomus > Pedionomus torquatus. The sequence continues at coordinate 598,001 of VZRU01011994.1, read as the reverse complement.
GTGAACAAATTGCCACTATGCAGCTGAGCTTCCACAGCTGGCCAGTTGTGCCTCCTGGCTTATTCCAATAATGAAACAGAATACATTAGATGAAATAAAATGTGTTTTCCCAATGGTGGAGAAAAGCACGAAGAGTCTGTTATTACCACCCAGCTGCTGGGCAATGATTTCTTATGCCACAGTGATTCAATCATTCTTGATCATATGCCAAAAAGGTGCATATAATCAGTGCTAGGAGCTCAGATGATGAGTGGTAACTTTCTGAGTTTCCATGGCTTGATTACATTTCATCATGTGTAACTTTAAATTCCTTCTTAGGAATAACATCGTCATCTGTGCCCACATTGCCCAAAGAGGCTCATGTGGGCCTTTCAATAGCATTCTGGAATATTAGAAACTTAAATTCTATGACAAACAATGAAATATTTACATATGATATAATACTTGTCCTAATGTATACCTGACAAATTGCTTCATCTTGTAACTTGTCACATAAACATGTTTCAAGATGCAAGACAAGATGTTTTACAACCTTAAGGCGGTTCTGTTTGTGAATTATTTTACACTGAAAGAATTTTCCGTGAATCTTTACTCAATCTCATTATTTTTGTGTGCAGCAACTTGTGAAGTTTTCTATTTCTGCACTCTTTTTGGGGAAAAAATTAAGGTTGCATTGAGTCTAATATTATAGAAATTATTTCTACTATATCCTACTCTCTTTTTTTTTCTTTTTCCTCTTGCCATTTCTGTGACAAAATCACTCAACAGAGCAGGAAGAACAAACAGAAGTTCACAGTATCCATTTCTACTGAAAAGTCAGTATTTTACTTCTTGGTCTTTGTTGTAAGATGATTTGTTAACCAGTTTCCAATATTTTATGCAGCTATAAAGATCTTTCTGGTATGCATTTTGGCTTGTTCATTAGGCTGGATTTCACTTGATTAAATGTCTTTAGTGTAGGCTTGAAGATATGAGGTAGATTCCTAACTTCCTCTTAGAGATTTTGGAGAGAAATAAGTATTTATACGGATCGGGTTATTTAATCATAAACTGCACATCTAAAATGGGACACCTAAAATGAAACATCTAATTTGTGGCCTTAAAAGCCCAGTTCTTTCTACTAACTTAAGGGAGCTGATGGTGACTGACTCCGACTCATATTTATTCAAAACTGATATGAAGTGATCAAATGCTTTTACAGGTTTTTCCCAGGATCTTGTTGATGAAAAGAGGTGGAAACTGTATGTGATTTGTCACTGCTGACATATCTCTAACACTCCAAGCTTCACCTCACTTGCATTTAGCAAACAAACATTGCTCATCATTACAATGATAAGGAATTAAACATACATGCAGCACCACCAACCCAGCCTCCACAGCTATAAAAATATCCAGTCTGTGAGTATCAGTTTCAAGTATCCAGTTGAAATGAATTACCACTAGAATGTTAAATAAAGGTTATCTAATAGTTTATTTTAGGGGTGAGGGAGGGATTTCTAACCTCAATCACATAATAATATTGAACAAGCTGCACTTCAATCTTGTTGGCCAATAAAACATTGATTACACAGCTGATGCCACAGTACAAAAATTATATCTCTCTGAAAAAGCTTGTGAATATTTCACACAACAAAGAAAGTCTACTGTGCATAGAAGCATTATGCAATGTGTTACACAAAGCCAACATAGCGTGGAGTGTATTATTTCCTAATATTCGTTTTTATGATACTTCTAAGAGGTCTGTAAGTCATCTGTTTAGCCTGAAGTAATACCTCATGAGTGTTACAAAGCCAGGAAAAATCTGCAGCTCAGAATTCATAGGCTTTTCACTAACACTCCAGAACATTTTAGAGGCCAGCTAAATTTTAGTACTGATGGAGCTTGTGTCAAGCTCCACAGATCCAAATTCTGGCTCCTTCTGCACAATATGTTCTGTGAGCCTGCTCTATTAACCCTTGGTGAGGCACATTTCATAGCGCTCCTCCTGAACACATGCGTTGCCACTTCAGAAGTTTCTCACTGAGAGGAAGAGAATGACTCTATGTGCTCTTAACAGTTTTCTTATTTGTTTCATATTTTGAAAGACTGAAAAATATTTTTTCCTTTTCCAGCAGAGGAAGATTTTTAGATAACTGAAGAAACATATTGGAGTCCATGGAAACTGTGCTCCTAAATCCTCCTCTGATAATTTTCTATTCCTTAGCCAGCCGTGCCCAAGGAAATCTGTATTTTTTTTCCCCCCAAGGAGCTACATTTCAAAAAGCATGCAAAGATATTTCTCCCTGAGGTCTCTAGCTGTTTTTTCAAAGAACCTTAATGAAGTTTCTTTTTGGCCAAGGCCTTCAAAACAAATCCCACTTTCCTTCCCTTCGTTGACATTAGAATGATGTTTAATCAACCTCAAGAAAAAGGGAGCAGTGCTCAACAGAATGAAAGAACCAGAAGAGGAAATGTGGGATCAAATTCTCTAGTTCTTTTCATGCTTTCTCCAGAAATCATCAGTGAGAGATTGTGTGATTGGTTCTGATCTCATTTAATAGCCGGCTAAAGACGTTCCTTAAAGAAGTCAGTAACATTTAGTGATTCTGAGCACAAAAGGGCATTCAGGGATTTTGTTTCTCAGTCCAAGGAAAGCGTTCAGAATCCTTTCTGATAAGATCATACCGTAGCTTTAATTTCTCATTAGAGGGGTTTTCAGTAAGTCTAAAGTCAGATTTTCATTCAGTTGCAGCTTGTGAATACAAGTTATTGTGCTGTTAAAGTGTTTGTTAATTTAAGAGAACATGTGGTATAGATGAGCGTGTCCTCTTGATCCACTTTAGATAAGTGTGCGTGCCCTCTTTGGCTCATTGTGGGATGTGTTTTACTGTGCTTTTTCTCAGATGGGGCAGCTAGTAGCTTGTCAGGCCATTGGATGAACAGGTGCTGAACAGTTCTCCAACATTATGGGCATGTTTCTGACTTTATTATCAACTGTGGAAAAATCATATAACATTAAAAAAAGAGACACAGGAAGGGATGAATCAGTGTCTGAGGAATTCAAACTGAGGTAGCAGTGGGTCTCAACTCACATGGACAATGATGGTACTAAGTGCTACCTGCTCTCTTACACAAACTCTATTTTCTGCATCACAACATTGCTCTGTGAACTGAGAAGAAATGAGCAACAGAGGGGATGGTTTTCCTGCTCCAGGTCTGGGGCTTTGCTGTAGGAGAAAAGGGGAAGGAGCGGGATCAGGGAAAGGAGCGGGATCTTGACTTGTATCTCCCTGATTTGTACAACATGGATAGATGTTCATGTCAAGAGGTTTGCCTTCAACCTTAGAAGAGAGAATAGAAATCATGGGCTTTCGAAACAAATGCTCCTGCACAGCAAATCGTTGTCTTTACTAAGGATTTGCAATGAATCCTCAACTTGACCCTTCAGGGTGAAAAAAGAGGAAAAAAAAAAAAAAAAAGAAACAGTTTTTTTAAAGTCACTCCCTTGCAGCTCAATCTTACTCTTATTCAGACATATCCAAGGTGAGAAACTGCCTTTGCAACATCATCTGGGAATCTCAGTAAAGAGCAAAACCAGCAGGGTCCCACACCACAGACCAGGAAACCCCATTTGTATTTGAAAAGGAGGAGGAGGCAAGGGAATGGGATGCATGATAGTTGATCAGATAGGGTGGGAAATAACACAGATAACACATTTAACATAATTCCCTATGCTTTTTGGTTTGTATAACATCAGCATCTGTCCTCAACTGCAGCCTGTTCACCATGTTTATCATTTATTCCTGAACACATGCTTCCTATTATGTATCGCATGGAGTGAAGCAAGGTCCTTTACAGAGATGATAAAGGTTTAGATCAATGGGTAGCTGAGCACCGTAAAGTACCCAGATAGACTTAAGTTTCTAAAACTTAACTTCTTGGCAAGCTAAGGTTCCCAACGGAGTAAAACCCACAGGATTACCTCAATGCATTAGCGTAAACCTGACTCTCCTAAAATCTCCAAGCAAAATTATGAAATAAAACACTATACCTATGGTAATAAATCCAAGTGTGCCCAGAAACATTCCTGAATCCTGGATCAAGGTTGCCTTTGCTGATAAACCATTAGATGGTTCCCTGGTGTGCATATGAACTTTTCAAACCACCTTTTTTACTGAAATCCCAGGTATCTCCTGGATGTTAAACAGCTCAGGGGCCATTCCCAATAAATAGTTGGCTTTAAGTTATCCTCTCTTGGCTGAACGTAAGTGGCTTCATTCGTCAGGTTGTAGACTACCCCAAACTCCAGCTAAGGTGAATGGCAGTAATGGGTTTCTAGTGTTCCTGAAAATTAATCTTATTTGTCTGGAGTTTCAGAAGCCTAACGTTAGATTTGGAAATTTTGACCAAACTCTTTGTGAGGGTCTTTAATATTGAATGGACTGTTCCCATAATCCTCCTGGAAAATGTAAACATCCATTTGCAAACAAAACACAGGCTGACATGTCTGCACTAGCAGAATTTGATTGTGGCTGAAAATTTGACCTTCTGTGGTACAGGAAGCATATTATTTGAATCTTGTCTGCAAAAAGTAGTACTTATAAGGTCTCAGTCAGTGAGATAATAAATTCTGAACCAAAATAGAGCGAAGTCTTTGTAATTCATGGTTTGCATCTGTTTCATGAAATAAGCAGGTTGTGGCTGTTCTTTGTCACATCAGGTGGTATCTAGAATGGGAAAAGGATTTTTGGATTCCAGTACATGGCTGTTATTAATTCCTTTGAAAATCCCATCTTTATGCCTCATTTCCAGGTTGAAGGTGGCTTCTACAGGGACTGCAAATGAAATTGCAGGATGGCCGTCTGCTACTCCTATACTTTAGCCTTGAAAATGGCTTGTTCATTTAACCAAAATGAAAACCATCCACATTTTTAATACAGTACCCCATATCTTTCTAATTATTTTGTGTAAACTATATAGTCATTCATTAATATGATTGAGCCACAGTGTGCTCGTCACATAAAATCACAATATTTTCTAAATTTTATTTTAATCTTAGACCTCTCACTTTGAAAAATAAGTTATATATTTGTCACCCTGATATTAAATCCTACTTTTTCCATAATCAGATCTTTCTGAACTACCCTTATTAATCATTGTTGTCACAGCAAAGTGACTGGAGGCAAAACAAGAAGTCAGCAGCGATTAAAACAAATGATGAGGGAAGTGGAACCATTGTGTAGACACACTGCTTTTATATTGAAGACGGATGCTTATACTGGAAACAAAACTATCCTGGTGGTCTTGGTCTCTTCTTCAGTCAATATCCCATCTGCATCTTAAAAAGCAAGCTGGAGTCCTGTCTCTCTCTTCGCAGGAGGGATGTTTATGACTGAGGCTGTCAGCTGGCTCTAAGTGGTGTCATTCTGTTGGCTTTCATAGAGCTATGCTACTTTAGGCTGGCTTAAGATCTCAATATCCATACCAAGGGTGTCAAAGGGCACGGTAAAGGCATGTGAAACACCTGTCGGAATACAGCAGGATAATCACCTCTTTTGACTGGCTGGTTACACCATGTTCAATGCGCCCCAGGATGTGGTTTGCCCTCTCGGCTGCCAGAGCACACTGGGATTCCTGCTGCCGGCCAGCATTCCCAGATCCCTTTCTGTAGAGCTGCTCCCCAGCCATTCCTCTCCCAATTCATGCTTGTGCCAATGGTAGGTGCTTATTTTGGCACTTTTGCCTCCCTCTGTCTCAATGATGTTGTTCTTCAGGCCTGTGACAGTGAAAGGAGATATCACAGGGTTGGTGTTTTATAAATACTCAATTCAACACTGCTTTGCTCAGGTCTGATGCTGCTATAACTCCATTGAGCTCCAGACTAATTTTAGGACTGTCTGAAATGGCCAAAACCGCTGTTATGTCATGTTTTACCACTTGTAAAACAGGAGTAGTGTTACCTGCCTTCTTTGTTCTGTACCGCGGAGCCTCCACAGGCAAAGTGTTGCATAAATACTCTGCATTTATTATTTCAAATAGTAAATCACGGGAAGGACAAGTACAGCAAGCTGGAACAGGTCTTAAATCTGCAGACATAAGCAGAGTTGTGTGCTCAATATGTTTCAAAAATAATACAAAAATGTGAGACTAATTCTCTGTAGTGAGGGAACAAGAGTAATTGCAGAAGTGTAGGGGTGAGATGGGAATCATGGGAATTATCACTCACTCAAAATTAACTGCAAGAGTGTTTTGCAAGCACACGGGACATGGATATGAAATATCAGTCAAAAGGACTGGAAAAGTGATCCAGCAGAACTTTAGCAAAAGCTGGAGTCTTGGTGGCTACTGGTGGAAATTGAGGCCTTTTTCGTTTTGCTTCATATGGAGTAAATGAACATTACTGACAGGACTCTGCTTATATTGGCATAATTCATTTCCCCACAAAAAATTCCTGCACCAGCTAAATCCATAGGAAAATTTCTATTAGTAAAGAATTAGGTCATTGTGTATAGCTTCAGACAGCCATCACACTAGTGATATATGGGAATATAGTGATGCAGGACTTCCTGGAAGTCAGGCATTTTGATACCCTTAATTTGTATGAAGAGCTACAGCTCCATTTCCAGATGGAGGTCAGGTAAATGTGCCTTACTTCAGAAGATGCAGAGGAAGGTCAGTTGATGTTAAGTTGACAAGAGTATATTTCTATAGAAAATACACTGAGGTACTCACAGGAAATATGAGGTGGGCCGTCTTCCTGGCTTTAAAAATCACCACGCACTTTATCGCAGCACTGAGGTCACCTATTCTTTAAGGAGAAAAATGATGCCTTGAGCGAAAGGGGAGGTCACTTTCACAGTAGAACCTGTACATATATAAGCTGGATTTGAAGAGCATACACAAAAGATACTCAGCTTCTGGACGCTATTCAACACAATTCTATTAAGGACACTCTGATCACAGGTCAAAAACATCTCTTAATCCGAAACACCTCCTAAGAAAAAAAAAAAAAGGTTTACAGGAAAAGTTGCTTTACTTTATCCAAGCTGTATGGGATTTCCATGTGGTTTAAGAAGAGGGACCTGAGATACTTAGCTAACACATGTGAAAACAAGATAAAATAAGTTACCCGTTAAAGCTAATTAAGGACAGATTATGTCTAACTTCCTTAAAGGGATAGTTGTGACTGTAACCCTTCTAACAAACATCTTCCTCTATGCTTTCCTAATGACAAAGGAAGAGGCTTCATGCTGAGGCCATGGACATTGTCATGGGGCAATTTTGGGCAGGAGCAGCATGGAGCACCACCAAAAACAATGTTCTTCCTTGGCTCCTCCTTGATGCAGAAATCCCACTGGTGGTCAGTGCTGCTGCAAGTGTTTCTGGAAGTTGATGAGGTTCCTTAAAGCCCACTAAAGTAAAAGGGAACACAGGGTGCACTCAGCTGTTGAAAGAAACATTCAGCACTTTGTAGAAGGGACTCTCAGAGTCTGTAACATGAGAATACAACTCCTGTGACTGGCGCTTGAAGGGTGAGAACCTGAAGGTAGTTTCCCTCTTTCCATACAATATCTGCAAGACAAGAACCTTACATGAAAATCATGTTGCTCCTCATGCAGTCTTCAGCAGTAACTCAGATAGGGAAGGAAAATACCTTCACTTCTTGCTGCTTGAGTCCAAAATATGCCCAGCATATTAATTCAAGCTGTACACTTGGGGAGAAATTTCATGTTCTTGTGAAAATACTCTGAGTCATTGGGACATATAATGCTTCCCAAAAAGCCCAGAGCTATTTGCAGCTTCCAACAGTATTTTCTGCAACTGAGCTCCTAAATCTCAGACCTCTGAAAGCCAGAAAATAACAGAGATAAGCCATACACATACGCTATTTACCCAAACATCTTTAATTCTGCTGACCCTGAGTGAAGTGATCGAAAAGAGGAAGGATCTGCCAGTAGTTTAGCTTTCCCCAGTTTATTAAGTGTAAGTATCCTGAAGGGCTGAAGATAACATGGAACATTCAGGAGAGCTGTGAGTGTGATGTAGGGTGTTTCAGGCATCCTCTGTGCATGCGGAGAAAGGAAGAGCTGCAAATGCACCTCAACAGGGGCTGCAGTGCCTCATTGCAGCAGTGTGCTGAATAGATTGTGCCAGAAGCTTAGCATAATTTCTCTTTTTGTCTTGGGGATTATTGTCTGTTAAAGTGAGATGAGTGAAATCTGTGGGGTTTATCCCAAGAAAATAAAAGAAGGGCATTAGGTGACCTTGTGTATGAAGGGTGAGGGGATTACAAAAGGAAGAACCATAAATATTAACTGTGTTGCTTTTTCAGAGGAGCATGGAAAGTATTTTACAGCAGGCGTTTCCCGCTCTATTCATTTCAAAGACAGGGAGCATGCATGTGTGGTGAAGACACAGTATAACACTTAGAGTTGGCAGAATTATGGATGTGTTCCTCACTGGCATTGGCTTTTAGAAGGACCCAGGGCATAGTGGGCAGCCTTGTGTCTAACTAACAAGTTCTACCATTCAGTTTCCACGGGGCTGGTTTACTTCCTCTGATAGTTTCTTTCTTACCTTGTCTACCTGTTTTTAATGGAGGAAGGTTAGAAGGACAGCAGGGCATTGAGATCTGTTTCAGGAAGAAAAAACTGTTTCTCATACAATCATAGAATCATAGAATACCAGGTTGGAGGAGATCTCAAGGACTGTCTGATCTAACCTTTCTTAGCAAATGCACAGTCTAGAAAAGATGCCCAGCACCCTGTCCAGCTGAAGATTAGGAAATGTCTGCAATGCTGGGGAATCCACCACTTCTCTGGGGAGATTATTCTAACAGCTGATTGTTCTAATTATGAGAAATTTTCATCATGTCCAGTCAGCATCTCCGCAGGAGTAACTTGTACCCATGATAAATTTATAACCGTAGGGTAAGACAGCAACAAGCACAAAGTATTTTTTTACAGTGTTTTGCACAGAGCTTCTACTGTGTTTGGACAAAAATAAAAGACACAACTTTATTCCAAAATGTTTCTTCATCAGTTGTACACTTTGTAAGCAGGGTGTGGCGGGTATGAATATGCTTCAAAATGTTTTCAAAGGTTCATTAGAGACCTGAAAAAAAAAAAAAATCAGAAATGTAGACTATGTCCTCACACGTTAGCACTTCTATTCCAAGGTGGGAACAATGAGTGGTAATTACAGGTGTGAAAATCGTCTCTCTAAATATGGTTCTGTCAGCAGAATGAGAATATCCATGGGTATAAATATAGACTGGGGGAGGGAAGCTCAAAAAGCGATGAGCCTCTTTCTTGCTATCACTGTGACACAGCCGTGTTAGCACATGAGAGTCTGTGATGTGCTTCGGGGGTACCTGTTCTCAGCTCCTCTATCCGAGCACTGTCTTTAAAGTGTATTTCAAGCACCTCTTCTCCCCTCTATTCCCTTTACAGAGAGACAAGACAAAACCTACAAAAGAACAGAAGTCCTCAGATTCATAGGCATTCGCAAAAGACCAAAAACTGGGAATGCAAAAACCACTGTTAGATTGACAGTTGCTGGCAATTCACACACTTTCGAAGCCAGAGCACACCAGAGCACACAGGAAGCCAACCTCATGCATCACTCGCATCAGTAATTGTTAGATCCCATGGGAAAGCAGAGAACAAAGTGTCCACATCCCACCTATTCTCTCTCATCTTTAAATTAGGCATAGCCCCTTAGTTTAGGACCAATAATCTCTTTCTTCTGTACATCCAGATGCTTCTTCCATTAATTCTTGCTTCTCTCTTTACAAGTATTTCTATTTGTAGCTCGTTTCACTTTGCAAATAGCTCCTTAATTTCCTGCTGAGTTCAGATGAGTTCATTCCCCACTCTCACTATCCCCTTCAAGAATATCCAAGGTTGACAGATGCACAGATTATAACAATACGAATAGCTTACAGCAATAAAATGATTTAATTTTCATTTTGGTTTAACACAATGGAAGCACATTAAGAAAAGAGGAAAAAAAAATGTCCACAGTGCTTTGAGAAAAGAACATGTTCATTTTCAGACATTTCACATAGAAGAGCTATTAGCCGATTTACATGTATTTTTGGTAAAGTGAATCTCCAGTTCTTAAAAATATAGTATTTTTTTCAATGTAATCAGTAAACTAATCTGTAGAAATGCAGAGGCTACCAATTCAGTTCTTCACTTAAAACTTTGATTTAAAGTGAGATTTAAAGCCCATTAATGTCAGAAGACTTTCCACTGACTTCTAAAGAAGTTTGCATCAGACCATTACAGATGTAACTTTTCTGGCTCTGTGGAAGAAATAGAAGCCAGACATGAAAATTAAATCACTTAGCTGTGGATTGTGGACAGAAGAAAAACACATTCAGCATATTAAGATGAAACATGCCTGTTCCTCTAATATGTGGAAGAACATAAACAAGAAGAACAATACTCTAACTTTCTAATAAATTACCTATTCAAGCACTGGTGTATGCTTAAGTGGCAGACATTAAGATATTTTCAGACAGGCGACTCCATCCAGTCATTTGACACCCGGGCGCCACAGCTGTCTTCTGCTTAATTCCAGTCACACCTCTCCTTCTTTGATAGTGCTCTTGTTGTAAAGTCACCTTGTGGGTCTCACACAACCCGATCCATTTTTACTTTACAGCTAGCCTGATCTGCTTTCCAGATTACAGAACTCCACCAGAAATATGTGCTCGGTGGCGGTGGGTAAATCGTGGGGCAGCCTTCACAAGGGCAAGAAACAACACAGCAAAAATAACTACTGGAGGATCACATGGAATGGCCACCCAGCTACAGTTTTTCAACATATTATCAATTCTGCTTGCTGATAAGAGTGACAATATTATGAGGTATGAAAGCTAGTACCTCTGCATCTGTTTTTTATTCAAATGGAAAGCATGCAAATGAAAAATCCCATACTCTAGCCATCAGATTTTCCTTCATTCTGCGAAGGATACCACCGTTCTCCTGGCAGTAATGAATTTCTCTAAAGCACTGCAGCTTGTCAACTAGTACAGTAGCCATTTCCTTATTGATGGAAGTTGCTTGGAAAGTATTGTATGGTCCACTGGCCAACACAGTGTTAGGAAATGTTCTTTCATGTGAATTGCTAAGATAAACAAAATAAGAGTCTTTGCTGATCTGCTCTTTTAAAAGAATATACTATTGAGAAGGGAGAAGAATGTGCATGCTGCCCCAGAACAGGCTTGTTTTTTTTCCCGTCTGCACTATACTTCTCTCTGAAAAGTTCTTCAAAGAAAAGTTGAAAGTTCCAAATAATCCCGCCACTCCTGGAACTGTTACTTTAATGCAAACAAAACAAAACAAAACAAAGCCATAACAAGATTTTGAGAAAAAAAATCAGAATAGAAAGAAATATTGTTCATTACAATTACACTGAAAAGTTGAGGGAGACGGATGACAGCTACATAATTAAAAATTCTGCACATAGGTATTAAATTCATGGGTATTGAATAGCTTTCTCCATTCCATACAAGAAAAAAAAAATAATCCTGTTCAATTTAACAAAAATGGAAGGGAGACAAGCAAATTCAAACATATACAAGAGAGTAATAAATTGTTTTTCATGTTTTCTGGGAATGGACATAAAAATTATAGGATTAAATCAGTACAAGACAGGATTATTTTAAACTCACAGAATTTCTCAACTATTACTCATGCAAACAGATTGTCTAGAGAGACTGCTAAATTTCCTGAAAGAAGGAACAAGAGGAAAGTTGGTATCGGTAAAGAGGGATAACAGTCGGGGCAGAGGGATGACTGATGGCCCTCTGAACTCTCCTGTTTCATGAATCACCAAGCAACACTTTTCATCATGTGTTACTCCAGGTTCAGATCTTCTTGAATGTCCACAACCTCCTTAAAACATATTAAGATATGAGGTGTTACCATGAGATAGGAAATACTTACTACACATAAGTTGCTCTGAACACCTTCACCTCCACCTGTGGCACCCCAATTACTCCACTGTCATCTTTAATGAGAAAGAGTTCATAGTGATGAGACAAAAGACAAGACAAAGCATTTATGGACACAGTAAACTCTGCCTTCACCTTTCAAACAGGAAGGACCACCAAGCTTAAACAGATTTATGGAAATTAAAGAACACAGTTATTGTCCTGTTTATGATGGAGGTCAGACTAAATTAATATTGCGTGTGGTTTTCAGCGAATTGTGACCACATAACACTTGATAGCTGGGTGATGAGTAGAAATGGATACCCCTGAAAGGTAGGAAGCCATATCTGCCTTTTACAGAGCTGGACTATAACCCTAGCTGGCCTTTTTCCTGTTCATTTCCCTTGTCTTGACCAATAAATAAGCAAGCTTGAGCAATAAAACCATGAGGAGGAAAACTTGCTGACTAATGAACTGGAGTTTTTCTCATTCCTGACCTTGCTGTGCCATTCCACCAGTTTAGAGGATCGTTAATCAACAAATCTCCTTCATTTTATCTTTGCCTGGAAAATGAAAAGGTTCACACTTTGTATTAATGTCACACACATACAGTTTATAAAGGTTTATTCTATGAATAAATATACACTTTAATAAATGGTTTACCGGTTGTTATAAAATCCCCTTGGTCAACAGAGTGCCTATAGCCATGGCTTCTCAGCTCTCACTTCCACTTCTGCTTTTGTATTCCGCTCTGTTATTTTTTACATTGCATTTATTATTAACAATCAATTTAACATTTTAAAATATTCCTTCATATATAATGTGACTGAAAAGGCTGAAAATATTTTATTTCAAGACTCCTTCTGATATCAGGAAACAAAGAACTTATTTTTTCTCACTCCTCTTGCTTAAGAGAAACAATAGAAACCAATGTAACCACTTGCAAACATATATTAGTCTCTTGGCTTTATTTCTGGAACTTCTCTATTAGAGCCCACTTAATTAGATGCATAAATCCTGTAAATGATGTCAATGTTCATAATTAAATGAGACAATTGCAAAATCAGCTGCAGCACAAAATGTAGATAAATGTGGGAAGGAACAATAAGGGACTGCTTTATTATAAATCTGCATGACTAACACTACCATAGTGATGTAGCAGAGAACCTATAACATCTGCTTCATACATATGAAAATTCAATTAAATTATCAGCCATGAATTACTGTAGCACAAATATCTACAATGAAAACTTTGACCTAATTATTTTAAGATTTTTTAAGCAGAAAAAGGTCATATTTCAATGTGATGAAGTTGGTAGATTCATTTTGTGATGCTTAAATATCTTAATGCTGTAAATATTTAAAAAAATGTATCTTTCACCAATGGCAAGAATACAAAAAATGAGGGTGAGGAGATAGATTTAAATTTACTACTGCTAAAAATAAAATCAAATAACATAAAAATAAAAGGCAGTAGCTTAACCGTAAGTTGTTGAAGCAATCAAAGCTCTGTTAATTAAGGTATTTTATACCAATACAGGGTCTATATCCAAGCCCAAGATGCATCTTAGTTTCTGAAGAAGAAATATGTATTTTTATGAAATAAGATAGATGGTTCTGTCACTCCAATAGTTTGGTAGAAGGAAGAGAAGTTTAGAAAAAAAATAAATGGCCAAGAAAGAAGGATCTAAAATGTTTTCAACCTCCATATACTCAAAGCTTTCAGGACTGCCAATAATGTTGACTTTGCTTATATTCTATAAATACACATTTATATGTATATTTACACATACATTAATAGATGCATATATATGTACATATGCATACGTGCTTATATACATAAAACAATATATCCCTCTGCTTCTGCTCCGTCTCTGAATCAGTCATCTTTTGACCACAGTGACATCTAGCCAGAATGCCATCCTTAGGGAATGTACGCCAGACAGATACTATCCTTTCAGATCAGAAGGGAATTTTAATATTTATCCCCAAATAAATCTTGATGACAGATGGACTGTTCTTTCCACAAACCATAATTAAGAGTTAGGTCCTCCAACTGGATCTCATAAGCCTCTTGCAAAAGCAAACCTCAAAGTCTTTGGGCAGAAGCTCAAGTCCACCACCATAAAGTCTTAGCCGAAGGACTGACTCTTTCATGGGTGACTTCTTAAAGTGCTCCGTGATTCAGTGCTTCAGAAATAGAACTGATGTCACATTTACTGGTGTAAGAAGCATGCAGAACTGAACCCAGGGACACAGCTCACCAATTGCCCCATGTCCATGTTTATCCACCTTGGCAGTACCTGATAACAGTATCTTGTGCTGTTCCTTGTAGGNACCAATTGCCCCATGTCCATGTTTATCCACCTATCTTGTGCTGTTCCTTGTAGACTGCCAAACCCATTGTCAGAGCTTAACAAAGATTAATACTGGCAGGACATACTTAAAGTATCGACTTCATGTTATCAAATGACAAGCAGATAGAGAGTCACTTCAAGGATTTATTCCTGAAGGTCCTCAATAAGGTGTCTAAGCAGAGACTTTTGCACTATAGGAACAACTCAGTATGTCTTCGGCCCTTGGATTGGCATGCAGAACAGTGACAAAAGTGCTCTTCTCCTCCTCTTCCAAATATCGTATTAAAGGCTTAGGAAGAACTGTAATCCATAGGCCTAATGGATGGCAGGCAATATATATCCTTGGAGTTGGAAATTGTTACAGAGCTTAAAGAAGGTATGACTGTAACATAGCTGCTGAACCAGGCTGCTGTTTGGGTTTGGAGAAGGCAGCTCACTGCCCTGGCCTTTCTCCAAGTATTCCTGAAAGGAGGCCAGCTCACCTGAAGTCACAAATTCCCCAAAGCTTCTATTCACCTAGATTTGTACATCCAGAACTCTAAGGGGAAAACCACTTAGATACAGAGGGTTCAGCCCTCAGGTAATCCTTAGCTCTGAAGGGGACAAAGCTTTAAGAAAGGTGATCTGAATCTTGGGAATCAATTTGCCAAAAGAAACCCCTGGACCACACCAAAGCTCACACTCTGCAAGGAGAGTTGAGGAAAAGAGCAGTCAGTATGTGTGGGAAGGTGCTGGCAGTCATTCATGGCTCGAAGTGAGCGGGACACAAGCCAGTTCTGGTTCCGGCACTTTCTTATCAACTGTGCTTGCATGGCTTCCAGATCAGAGCTGGCTGGAATCCAGGTGGCTCAAAGCACAGGTAAGGAAGACGCAGACACAACTGTCTGCACCCTTCCAGACAGACGTATCCTCAGGCCTGATCAATCTTGCATCAAGCTAGAGTCCAGTATTTGCTCCTACACATGCTTTCCCTATTGCACCCCGCAACAAGGCTGGTAGCTCCCAGGTTTCACAGCTTGTTTAGAGCCTGTTGTACTGGATGCATAAAGTACCAGAGCAGGAGGGAAGCCATGGTGCTGCAAAGCAGCTGGGACCATACTCCCCTTACCATTAAAAAGTCCGTTTTCCTTCAGAAACTTGGTTCTGGGCCTCTTCATTGCCATGTGGTTGACTGCAGTGCCTTTTGTCTCACGTGTTTTAGAGCACCAGGTATTTGTGTTGTGCTGCTCAGTCACAGAGAATACACCTGCACTGCCTGGGTGTTCCTTTACCCTATAAAACCACATCGTTTAACATAAAACGAACAAACAAAACAAAACAGGAAAAGCACAACAAGCCAGTTACTGGGTAATTCTGCCTGGAGGCTGAGACAGAAGACAAGGAGCTGCTTCTGACAGGTGTCATAAAAAGCATCACCTGCAGATGGTGATGCTCTGTACTGCTCGGAACACCTACATAATGCACCTGCATAAACCAAACTGAGTTTTGCCTCACCTCCACGCATACACACACATACTCACCAGCCTATTTAAAAACAGGCACATGTCCTAGCGGACCGCTCTTCCACGGCACAGCCCCAGCACATCAGCAAGGTGTGGTTTAGATGTCTAGATTTGCAGAGGAAAAAAGACCAAACCTGTGTGATAGACTTGCCTCCAATGAGAAGGCAGATGGCTTGCTACTAGCTCCAGAAGGACTGTATTATTAACTGAGATATACGTCCTATCCTTGTAGGTGGCTGATATGTTGTCTTCACTTCCACTATTAACGGAGACCTATATGGAGTAAATGGAGGCAAAGTGATGAGTAGTTTATGGTGCTAATCTGGATCAAAAATAGGCATCTGCTGTGATGAGCTGCTGATGAGAACGGCTCCCTAGGCTCCAGTCTGTTGCCATCTAAGCTGCACTGGGGGCACTAAACAGTAGGTACAATAAACTTACACCTGTGTTTCACAACAGCTTGCTGTGGCCTGTACACACTCCTTCCTTTAGCTGCACCAAGACTTTATCCATGTATAAGCAGCTGGTTTCAGTTACAATTCCAGATTTAATTTGTTAGGTTTTAGAAAAATTCCACTCTGTCATATAAATGAACCTGGAATCACTGTTGATTTTTAATAGCCCTTGCTCGTTCACTTTTTCTTGAAATGGCAGGGGGGCTGGAACTCTATGATCTTCAAGGGCCCTTCCAACTCTAACCATTCTATCATTCTATGATTCTATGAAATTACAAATGATGTTAATTAATAACACAGGTAGCAATACGCTCCTGTCACTCTCTTGTCACTGCATCTCACAGCCCTGTTAAAAATCCACTATTTTCATTTTTAATTCACTGATACCAGGAAATCTCTAAAGATTTTACCTGAAGCATCTGCTCTCAGATCTCACTGACGCCTTGGTGAGATCCCTCTGACCGGTAGCAGGGCTCTCCTCCCAGCATCTGCAGCTGAACCAGTCATCTTCCCCTTGGCAGGGGATAAAAAGATTCAGTGCATCCTTGGTGCAATTCAGTGTATTGTCTTCCCCCGCAGTTTTGAGTGTGTGTTTTCGGTGTGGCATACACTCAAATAGGCCTTAGTGAAATATTTCTTCAACAAAACTGGAAAAAAGACAAAACAAAAAAAAAGCCGTTGCATTGAACATTCTTTACTTCATTAGAAGGTTAACAAGACCAGACAGGAGAACTGTGAAATTTCTGTTCCAGGCAGACTTCAGATTCACACCTATTATGATCCAAAATTATGTTTTTAATTAATGTGTTCCTTTTCCCAATAAATAGTAAAAAACAACCCTAACAATAAAGAACTAGATGAGCTGAGATTCAGAGCTAGTTGGAGCCCTTTGTGTTTTGAGCTTGCCAGGGTCTGGTTTCTCAATTTGATTACACTGCTGTAAATCACAACCTGGTCAATAATATCACACAGAAGCAGTGCACTCAAGAAAAGTACTGGAAGCAATATAAGAGCTGTATGAGCTTCACATCCCAAAACTGCAAGGCCTCATGTGCCCTCAACAACCTGAATCTCACTGGTTGTTGCAAGCATTTTTGTGCTTTTGATATGTTTGAGTCATACACGTACACTTTTTGACTACTGAATAGTCCCAGATTGTTACAGAAGAGTGTAAAATGGCCTTGTATAGCAGATTGAAAATCAGCCTCCAGTCAGGATAAGAGAAATGGTAGGATACATAGATGCCAAGACACTGCGTTACTCTTGTATTGTAGGGATATGTCTCAGGATGAATTCAACACTTTCCAGTTTTTTTTTATATATATATATATATTCATTCTTTGGTAATGGAGTTGATTTAGTAAAAAGTCATTCAGGTAACCAGGAGTCCAAAGCTATGGTTCAATAACATTTTCTGCAGTAAGGACCAACCCGTCCGTATTGTCCCTCTGTCTGGAAGATGTCTGGAAGGGAAAAACTCCACTCCTTGGATGGTCTTTAAACAGCAACCAGCATGGTGGCAGCACACTAAAACAGTTGCCATAATTTACACTATATGAATATCTGGAAAACTGTATCATTTTCACAGTGTAGCTTCAGGTTTTCAGTCTCCCTGAAACTTCAGGAGCACCTTTCTTCCAAAAGACAAAAATACCTGTGGGGTCAAGAGCAGACATTGATTTCACTACCCAAGGAGTACAAAGCCATACTGGGCTTTGGGGCTACTGGGACCATCATTTCTCTTCAAATGCTCCTAATATTGGACTCTCTAGGACTCTTCTCTGGCTGTTTTTTCACTTCAGGATCTGACTTTCCTGGAAAATGTATCAATAATGTTTTGAATTATCGCAAAGGGTGGCTACTCTGCAGCTTTATAAGTATACATATTTATTGGTATATTGG
The DNA here is from genome assembly GCA_013398155.1 of Pedionomus torquatus. Lineage (NCBI taxonomy): Eukaryota > Metazoa > Chordata > Aves > Charadriiformes > Pedionomidae > Pedionomus > Pedionomus torquatus. The sequence continues at coordinate 579,862 of VZRU01011994.1, read as the reverse complement.
CATTCAAGAGATCTTGGCTGATGCAGATGTTACCTTTCAGAGTTTATCATTCCAAAATGAAACAAGTGACAAGAAGTGGATCCAGTTAGGAAAGCACAAAGAGAACGTGAACTTCTGTTTCTTATCATTCAGGTTCAATTCAATAGTGGACTGGGACTGAACAATGAAATAGTTAAATATTCTGGATTAAACATTTATCTTAGAGCATTTGCCTTTTCACACATAAATTAAATTTTCTTGTTTAATCTCTGCTTTTCTTCTAATTATCTCTCTCCACACACACTAATGGCTCACAGCTAGCATCTCTCTTCAAGCAAGATGATTAAGAAGTGTCTGTTGTTGTTGGACTTTTTTTCTTTAATTTTTTCCTCCTGGAGATGATAATACCCTTCACTTGCTATGCAGAAGCAGTTATAACAATATGTGGCGGGCAACAATAAACCAACCGTTTAAGCACCTTCTCCTGGAATGGTACACAACATACATTTTTGATATCATATTTTTACAGATTCTTTAAAACGAAAATTCTGGTAGTTCTTCCACCTTGACACATATGATTTTTCTTTCAGTTTATACGTTGACCTTTTATGTGTATGTGTGGATAATATTTTAGGGCTGAATACCTGGTAAGAATTCATTACAAAGAAGCACATCTTCTTTCCCTACACAATTTAAAGGTGTGGCTATAAAAAGTGGGTAAGAAGTGAGGAAGAAAAGGACAAAGGATGTAAATAGTATCTTTCTAGAAACTACATGGCTAGGAAAAATGAATAACAAGGCTGGATGCTAAAACTTCTTTGTTTCTGCTACATAACAGGTGCACAACTCTTTGCTCCCCCAATTAAAGACAGCCTCCTGTCCTAGACTGGACTTTGAAAAGCCTTCCAGGAGCACTTCCTTTCATATATAGAAACACATTCTTAGGGGTGTGTGTGTATATATATATATATATACTACAGTAATATATAAAAATAGTAATACAAAGCTTTTGCATCACTGCTTTCTACTAGAAAGAATTAAATTTACCCAAATGCTTATTATTCTTGTGTGTGTATTGTATGCTATGCTATGCTATGCTATGCTATTCTAGAAAGCCAGTGAAGTTTCTGGTCTGAATAGACAGAAAACACTAAGATGCACTGAAAAATAATAAAAGTATATAAGCTACTGTGTCTATATCACTGTGAAGCTTAATCCTGGTATGTTTTTTCATCATTTCAAAAATATGGCTTTCAACGGACTTTCCTTCATAGATATCACATGACAAACAAGTACTTCTTACTCGCATTTGTGTTCTGCTCACAGCTCATCAGAGCATTTGGCTATCATTTGGCTCAAAGCATCTCCAGCCTTGCCAATTAATTGATGAAGAACCATTATGAGACAAATATATCATCTGCATTTTAACTGCTTGAATGGAAGGTTATTGAAGTAATAACTGGCAACATCAAAACCATTAATAAAATATGGGCTGGGAATAGCAAATTACAAATTTCTGTACCTAGTTCCCAAAATAAATTTGCTATTGAAGGTAGTTATAGCATTCACGATGACAAAGATGAATGATGCTGATTAAAAAGGAGTGAAGAAAAAGATTATCACTTTAGCACAGAAACCACTGGCATCATTATCAGTCTCATCTAAATAAAAAGTGTTAAATTTTTCAGTGGCTTCGTAGCATTGCTGTGAAATTGCAGGTGTCACTGTATACTGGTAGTTGAGCACAAGATAAGGCAAAAATGGAGATAAAGTAGGTTAGACTGAGAACAAAAGCCCACAAAGCATGAGAAGAGGTGATAGTTCTGCGGCTTTAAAACAGGTTCTTCATGGGCTTCCTCCAGTGTATTCATATTGCTTCTGCCAGTGATGAGATGTGCCTTACAAGGCGAACAGACACAATCACTTTGAAGGAGCCAATATCTAGCTAATGGGTAAATATGTAAATTATCAAGAGTGCTTAATGTTGTTATCATAACCCAAAGACAAGAATAAGCTTCCCAGGGAGGGAATGAATAGGACACAGGGCTCAGAAGTACCCTCTGCCATGTATTTGCAGGGAGCCCGTAGGTGTGCCTCTCCTTCCCTGTGCTTTTCTTTCCTCTCCCACTCTCTCTGTCTTCTTGTCAATTTAAACTTTAAACTCTTTGTAGCAAGACTGGCTCTCACTATGCAGTTTGTACAGTCCCTCACACAACGAGGCACCAATGTAATGCAAATCACAGTATTAAATATTCATACAAAAGCTTCATAGTGTGACTGCATGAAATCAGAGCAATCAAGAAACAGGCATAAGCTGAGCGCCTAGGTAAGATGAAGCACAGAGATTTCTATTACAATTGCAGCCTCATTAGAGGAAGTGTGCTGACATAAGCTGTGTTTTCATTGTTGCAAGCCCAATTTCATAACCATGTATTAGAGTTATGAGTTCTCCTAGCAAGCCATAATGTTTTCACTTTTGGCTGTGCAATCACATATTGTTAGCTTAAGACGTTTAAACTTTATAAATGGCTCTGTAATATGCGGTCTTTTCAGCTATAAAATTGTTCCTTAAAAAATAATCTGAGGCATTGGTCACCAGAGTCAATGTCACCTAACAGCAAATAAATTTTGGCAATAAATTAGAAGTTAACTACATAACTGCGAGCAATTCCTTCAACTAAGAATTAGTCATATATTTTCTTTCTGTCTAATAAAAACATCAATAAAATGCTATGCAGTATTCCTGTTCCTATCTGATGCTTTGCTTCAGAAATGGCAAAGGAAGTGTCCAATAATGAATTATTTTGGCAGTTTGCAGGACTTTGCACTGAGAATTTCAACTGGAACGTCTGGATTGATGTAGCCTGTTTGGGAAAACTTGCCTTAGTCTACAGTCCAGATAAAGAGGCAAATAAACACATGTGAATGTCTTGGTAACACACAAGCACACTGAGTAAAATCAAAACCACACTCAATAAAAAGCTTTTTTTGCCCCTTCACTGAAAGTTTGAGCCTATCTCTGGATATATTATCTGTCTCTTTAGTGTGTAAGCTGTTCAAGGCAGCTTTTATGTCCTGTTCATCATGAAGCATGCTTTTCTTGTAAATTATAGCTGGAGAAGCTCATTCTTACTCAATACTTCCTCACTGAAACTTGTTTCTTTATAGAGGAAGAAAACAAGGCTCATGGTCATCATAATGAGTTTATATGCAGGAAAGTTTATATAAATACAATTTAATCACAGTGGACATGAATTGATATCCCAGGGATTTGACTAAGAGTCAATATTTTTTACATAAATGTTTTAGAGCACAGAATTTCAGAGCACTCTCTAAAGGCAGACTCGGACAACATTTTTAGAAATAACCAGTAACACACCTGAAAGACAAGTGTGCAATAGATTTTACCCAATAGCCAGTGTTTATAGATGATCACCATTTTTAGAGACCACAGCAAGCTGTTACATCCTTACCATTCTTATCATCTTCTGAAATATAATAGGAAAAAAAATCTGCATCTCTCACACTGCCTGCAGAGCCGCATGGGTGTTGTTGTAAGATGGGAACTGAAGCCCAAGGCCAGTGTTGCCACCAGCATGACCAGAACAGGGATAAAACACCCTTGTTCCTATTAAAATTATGCATTGAACTTTAGGATGTTCACACACCTTGTCCACTGTAGGCATAAAAATGAAGTAGCACCCAGAAGCACCCCCAAAGCTTGTCCTCATGAGAGATCGTGAAGTCTTCATCTCTCACTCCAGTCCAAAATGAGGTAAAAAGGGTGCTGGTGCAGATTTGTGTTCTCATGGCTTCCTTGGAGCTGCCCTTGTACTGCACTGTTCACAATGAAGGCAGTGATTGCTGCTTTGGTGGCACTTGCAACAGCTTATATTGATTTATTTGATGAAGATACCTCTTAATGGTAGCAGTGTATATTATAATAATAACTTTTAGAACTGTGACTGTAGTCTCTAGGTATCTGTGTTACAATAATATCTTACAAGTCCAGCCTTTGACTGAAGCTCCACTATAGCAACATCTTCACCAGCTCCAGATTGTGGCTGTTTCCCCCCAAAATCCAAAGTCCATATCTAATATAATTTTGTCCAAGCTATAAACACAAAGACATATCTTTGTGAGAGAATGCCTTGCTGATGACCAGAGAGGAAATTTCATTCCTTCCACATCCAAAAAAGAGGGAAGGGCCAAGAAGGTCAAGAGTGCTTTTATGTGGGACCTTCATAGAGGAAATGTCTCGGTCAGGAGGGAAAGCAGAGGTTAGGTGTGGGAGGTAAGCCCATCCCAGCTTTGCTGTGGGTCTGCATACTGACACAATACTGCCGAGCACATCTCATTTCCCTGCTATCCACAGAAACAAAATCTGGGCATGCAGTGTGGGCAGCAAAACCCTGGTCTAGATCCAAGTAAGTCAACAAGTCTTGACACAGCCAAAGTTACACGCTGGCTAACGCCCTGGTTCTGTAGGCTTGGACCACATACTGTCAGCATACAGAGCTAGGATATTTTTGCATTGATATATTTAGGACTTTGAAATGACTACACATAAAAAGTACACAAGATTTTTATTTTTTTTTTAATATACTGTCGGCAACTGTTGTTGTTACTGGCTTCAATAGCAACATGGGCATATTTCTTTCATAGTGGAGGCTGGGTTTTTTTTCCTCAAGAACTGCATGTTCTGAGCGAGTTTATTCATGAACTGTGGAAACATCATTAACATTCACTCTGAGCAAAAAGAACAGCTTTTACTGCATCCACATTCATTGGATGTCTCACTCAATCCCATATGTTGCCCATCACATTGAGCACTCGTTCCCCCGGACCATTTGCTCCCAGTAAACAGAGTGCACATTCTGGGAAGCACAACAATGTATCTTGAGAAAGCAAACACTTTTTAGCTGCAAGAGGAACACAACACAAATGTTTTGAGTGATGAAATGGAGTCAGGACATTTTCAACTAGCTTCAGAGGAGTTCCTGTAAAATTTGTGCTGACCTATAAGGACTTACAGTAGCATTTAATTAATAATGTGGGGAGAGTTTGTGGCCTTACTTGGCCTTGTAAAGTCTGGGGGGGGAGTTAACTCACACTGTGTAACTTTTGCTTCTGATTCAGGTGTGAATTTCCCAGCTGAAATACTGAAAAAAAACAAACAAACAAATCCTAAGTTTTTTTAAAGCTTTTTTTCACACACTAGCCTGTACTTCAGAGCTACGCTTGAGAACTATCACTACATTTATGGTTTTGATACTTCTTGTACAAGACATATTTCTTTCCGTTGTATTTGAACAACTAGAGTCCATTAAGCACATACCGAGGACAATTAGACATTATGGCAACTATCATATTTATTAACAGTTATTACCACCAATCCATTTCATTACTTGTCACCAGCTTCTCACACTGACCTGGCAGTCAAGAAAATAGTGAATTTAAGGGAAGATTTCTCCTTCAGAGCCTGACCCGTTAGGATCACTTCTTTTCTTTCTTTCCCATACTTCCAAGTCTTCCTATTTGTCCATTTATGACATTCAGTCAGAAACAGCTCTGGATTCTCAGGTTTTCCTTCCTTTTTCCACTGGTGTGAACACATTGTTACCTTGGCTCCCTTTGCTCTGGAAATTGTGCTAGTTAGCCATCTTTAAAGCCTTTCCAGCTTTATAGCAATGAACCATATCTGTAGATAGACACTGGAACAGTAGAGCAAACTGCAGGGTGTTCAAATATATTGCTGTTTCTGACTGCAGTAATACCCAAGCGTTTCTACAATGCTTAATTGCATTCCATTTACCTATAGTCACTATGAAAAAAAATACCAAAACCAGACACATCAAACACTACAAATAACAATCATCAGATAAGTCATCATGGGCCAAAAAAAAAAAAAAGAAAAAGAAAAAGAAAAGCTTTCTAGTGATTTTGATTGATGCACCAACATAAGTCTTCACAGTTCTTCACATCTTCTGCTTGAATTCACTGTTACAACTTTCCAAACCTGGCTTAATCATTGTATGAAGGTCATGAAAGCTAAAAGGGATGGACAAGAAATAAGAATAATGTCTGTGAGGTGCCTGGATGAAATTAACTATAAGCTTTTTGGATGAGTATATAAAGTAAGTGTAGTTCTTAGGCATTCTCACAAATTAATAATAAATCTGCCATGGGTTATCACTTTTAATTGGGAAGGGAGGATTTTTCTTAAGAAATGCCCCCAAAACATGCTTTCCTATCTATTATTTTGAGGTAAACCAGCTGCAGTAGTGGAAGGGGTGAGATAAAGACATACAAAAACATGAAGAGTGCAACCTGATAAGCACCTTCAAAGTCTGTGGACAGTAGCCAAGCTGAAGCTGAGGAATACATCCGTGGATGATTAATTTCAGTAAAAGAAACTGAGCCACTCAGTGACATTCCCCATTTTACACAGTTTTATGTTCTGTTCCTATGGCCTATGGAAAATCACCTGTGGCTGGAGCCAGCCACCAGCTTCGTGTTGGTTTCCCAGCACAGGATGCAATGTGGCTCCTGGGTACTAGCAGTTCCAAAAGTTCGTTTACCAAAAGAAAATCTAGTGGGTCACAATTGTGTGCTGGATTGCAGCAGCCCATTTATAACTCCCCTCTTTTCTCCAGAACTTGTGCTGTGCAAAGCTTGCAATAATTTTTTTTTTTTTTTT
>VZRU01011994.1:517563-573148 GCA_013398155.1 Pedionomus torquatus | reverse complement strand
GATAACTGACAGCCAGTGTTGCTTACTGCCAGCAGACAGGAGCTCCCCCAAATACAGAGCACTGGCTCACCAGCCAGCTCTTTCTCAAGTATGAAGATTAGTGACCTTAACAAAAGCGTTTGTCACTTGTGCTTTTTTGAAGTTACAGATGAAAAAATAGTTATTTCTGGTGTTTCCATAGCTCCTGAAGACTTCCCAGGCCACTTTAGAAAGGGCCTACAGTATGTTTTTAGAAGGATTTTTTTAGTCACTGAGTTATCAATCTAAAGGAAGAAAGAAAAGCAAGAGGGAAATGGAAGCACTGGGTGGAGAGATCACTTGCAGAGTGAGGAAGGGAGCTTGATCGCCTTACACGCTTCAGCACCTAAAAACCCATCAGAAGTTGGAAAAGGTTTTGGGCACCAGGCACAGGAAGGTTGAATGAAGATGGGAGAAAACAGGGTTCCCTGTGCAGGAGCCTGGCTCCCCTCACTGAGGCAAGAGATTTGGGTGGGAAGGGGATGAGGTGAAGGATTTTGTCACATGCAGACAGGCAAGCAGCTGATATTCCCCAGGCAAGCACCTGGAGATGGATGGTTGAGTTGTCCTTGAGGTTTGCTGTCTAGTTGCCCATCCCCTGATCTCCCTGATAGATTTGGTTTTGAGTTATTGCTGCCAGCCCGTTGGATGAGATTTCTGTCTGTTTTATAACTCTATTTAGTACCAGCTTACTCGATATGTCTTTTATATCTATAATGATAAAATAAAACATTATAAATTTACCCAACAGATGACAAATCCACTGCACAGATATTCCTCCCAATGCAAAGAAGCTGCTTTTAATTGTAACTATTGGCGCAGAAGGCCTCCCTGACTGCAGCTGATCTATCTTTATACAGAGAAGCATTTGGTTTGTTTACTGTTATAGGGGAAAAACATGAAGCTGATAGAAATGGTACAACTGAGACAGTCACAAAGTCTTGGAAGTTACAGACAAGCTTCACGACTGCTCCAGCAGGACACGTGCCATCAGCAGCAGCCACAAGGGACCTCAGCCCTTCAGCTTCTCCTCCACCTCATGACCAGGAGAACAACCACCTCCTGTTAGAGGTAGGCTGCAGCTACTTTATCTCCCCTATACTTTAACAATTCCTTCCTGATTATAGCAGCGATATTAGTGTTCATATACCCTAGATTTTATCTTTCTCAGGTTGACATCCCAACAAAGTCATTGTCCTGAAAACACATCCCTGGAACTCAGGCTAGAGAGCTTCAGTAAAACTAATTAATTTTTTTTAGTGTTTCTTCATACCTTAAAGCTAACTCTTGAAAAACATTGCCACAGTTTCCCTTTCTCTCTTCATAGCAACATGAAACCTATGTGCTTTTCAAGTCATAGAATCATATAATAGAACCATAGAATGGTTTGGGAGTGACCTTAAAGATCATCAAGTTCCAACCCCCCTGCCATGGGCAGGGACACCTCCCACTAGACCAGGTTGCTCAAAGCCTCACCCAGCCTGGCCTTGAACACCTCCGGGGTGGAGGCATCCACAACTTCTCTGACCAACCTGTGCCAGTGCCTCACAACACTCATAGTGAAAATATTTGTTCCTAATATCTAATCTAAATCTTCCCTCTTTCAGTCTACAACTGTTACCGCTTGTCCTGTCACTACACTTCCTCATAAAAAGTCCCTCCCCATCTCTCCCGTAGGACCCCTTCAGGTACTGGAAGGCTTCTATATGGTCTCCCTGGAGTCTTCTCCAGGCTGAACAAAGCCAATTCTCTCAGCCTGTCCTCATAGAATATCTCCAGCCCTCTTCTTCTTGGTCTTCCTCTGGACCCAAATGAACAGGTTTGTGCAGAAGGTCCCACACACATATGTCTCAGAACCTTTTTGAAAGTCAGTTCTTGAAAAGCACTGTTTTTTCTCATAATAGGCCAGCCAACTTATCTTGATTTCTAAGAAGGGATTTTGAATCTTCTGTATATTAAACATTTGTTCTTCTCACTCTTGCTTGCTCTCAGTAGATTGCATATTTCTTTCATATGCAGACCATGTTATGTCTTATATTCCTTTATTTTGGAGATACTTTCCATACAGATGTCTGCAATTTCAAGTAAAGCTCTGTTTAACCTTTTCTCTGGCAGTCTGGCTTTCTCCATAGCAAGGTTTATGAATATTTTTTTTTCCTAGCTCATATCTGCATTCAGCTGTGACATTACATATTGGAACTGTGATGGAGCCAGAAGACTTCCTCTACCTGATGCAAAGCCAGCAGTGCCCACACTCCTTGCCATGGCATACACCTTAGCCTAATTTCCTGCCATAATGAGTCATCTGATTACACGTGTGTAGACTGAGCAGCATCCACACGGTAACTCATTTTCTTTCCCCAAAACTTCAGATAGATATGCACCAAATTACAAACCTGTCCACCTCCAGAAGGCCTTCACAAGCAAGACAGCAGCAGGTCACAGGCCCAATAAACACTCTCAGTGGGTCAGAGACCAATCACTGGTTATAGACTAGGTGTTTAATGCATGTAGTGGTTGTACAATCAAGTGCAAACCCTACCTATGCAATGACAGAAGTATGGAGATATAAGACCTAGAAGTTTGTAATAAAACAAGATCATTCAGCAAGATAGGCAGGAAAGTCAATATACCAGCTCACTATATTCTGCCAGACAGTTCCCAGAGAGTACAGTTCTCAACTCTTTATTACTAACACTGCAGAGGAGAGGTGATTATACTTTGCTTTCCTACCAGAGGACATTGTAGAGCATCAACAAGAAGATTAATTTTCTCTACTCCTTCCCAAGGAAATACACCATTGTCCTGCCAGTTAATAAAGTGTAGACACCTACAGAAAGCTGCAGCAGCCAGAGCAAAGACTATCACGCTGCTTACAGCATAGACTTCTAAGCCACAGACATATAATCCATATGACATGAGTGCAGCTCATTGCCCCCAACATTCAGCATCATGGTCAAAATCCAGAGTGGTGTCTACCTACATGTTTCTGAAACTTTGGGTACTTCCTCCACTGCAGTTGCTTTCAGGGAACTCTAGAAACTCCAAACCCAATTGTTTGGGGGTTGAAATTAATAGAGAAGCATTGACAAAGTAATCACGGATTAATTTAGCTCTGATCCAGCCTCCTCAGCCTGACATATAACCAGTCATTGTCTATAAGGAACTGTGCTGAACTATCAATTCAGGTGAAGGATTCTGAAAGCTAAGTCATGTAATTCTACTTAGATTTAATTTTAGTAACTGTGGTGAATTGTATAACTATATAGTAACTGATATTCTAAACTGAATGGGCAGTTGTCATTGAAAGACGAGTTCAGAAGCTGAAACTAAAATGGCTGTTTCTTTTTAACATAAAAGATGGCTAGTACTGAAAATAGTGTCTTAGTGAACAACTTCTCTATTAACCATTAGCTTCTCCATGAAAATGAAAGGGAGTTTATTTCCCTATACCTTTTCCTCTCTCCCTGTTTTTAAAAAGACTTACAGTAGTAACACATAATGATGGCAAATTGCTGCATTCTGAGGCTACATTCTGTCATTTTATTGACAGTATTCTGTTCTCTGAGCATTCTCACTGAAACCATTGGGATCACTCCTGAAGTAAAGAGGTAGTGGTAAAAGAAAAATATAAAAGTTTGGTTCATTAAAATGGAAAGAAAACACAAATATAATTTTTACAACTTCTTGTTGTTTGAGTTTTATTATTATGCTCTTAATATAATATTTTCAGAAGGTACTTAGGTTTTAAGACATCTGTGGAGACTATCAAAATGACAAATGTTAACAAAAGGTAAGAAAGGGAGTTATTAAAATATAAGAATATTGAAATTCATATCAATTAACAGACTAATCAGAGCAGAGAATACATGGATCATTACATATTTCAATTCAAATTCCAAGGTTGAGATGCTTAATTTTTTTTTAATAGGCTCAAAGCAATAACATATTTTTAATCAAAGAAGCTCAATATTGCTCATTTCAGTGTAACAACATTGGCTTTAAAAAATCACTTCCAAATAAATTAACAAAATGCAGACACATTAAAACAAGTTTAGGGAGATGTCCTTTAGAGACTCTGTTTATTTCCTAGTTCTGCAACCAAAGGCCTTTGGCAATGAACAGATAAACTTACATTCTATCATTCACTGTAATAAAATTGGGATACTGGTAGTGTAGAATAGAGGAGATTTTACTTCCTTCTAATGCAGTGACAGTTAGTGTTTTACATATAAGATCAGATAGCATTTTACATAAGATGAGATAAATTCTTGCAGTCTTGGAAAACTATAATCGTTATCTCTTCGTGAACAGACTTTATTAATATTATGGAAAAATCTGATAATCAGTTGCTACATAATTACTCTTCATCATAGAAACAATGGATAAGACTTCCAAAAGTATCAACAAGATGTAGGACTGTAAGTCCTTGTGTCTTAACGTCAAGTTTTGCCCTGATGATAAGTGATCTTGTTGGCCATTTAAGAGTGCAGAATCAGAATTCTAAATTCATCAAATCTGAATCTACCTTTAGCCATATCGGTGAACTACACCAGAGTCTTCTGCTCTGCCTCAAAATGTGCATTATTAAATAAAAGGAAACTTTCATCTTCAGGAAAAATTATCTGAACCTTCGGGGTCACTTTGTATAAGAGCCACCCAAACAAGCTTTCCTACTGTTGCCATAACCTCAGCATGCTCCTGGCTAGAAAGCTACCTGGCAGATACCTGCTGCCCAATTATCAGACAACCAAGAAAGACCCTCTGCTTTTTCACAGACCCAAATCCCACCTGGTGTTCCTCTTTTCCAAAACACCATTAACAGAGCTTGAAAAAATCAAAGTAACACACAGTTCCAACATACAGCCAGTCACTTCATCAAAACAGAAAAAGAAAAAGCAAAGCATTTAGGTATCAAGGTTTCCAAACTTACTGGGCAAACCTGATGTTCTCGGACCTGTCCAAGCCAAGAGTCAAGGCAGAAAGTTAAGTGGCTTCAGTACTCTCCACTAAAATTCTTGCAGAACAGAAATGAACTCATCAGCCAACTAAAATGGGAATTTAATCAAGTACAATCTATAAACATCATTTACAGTAATGATTTGGCTCTTGGCTATCTTTCTTAACACTAGCTCCAGAAGAGTTACTTTTCATAGGGAAGCTGTGAATAAAAACAAAACAAAAAAAAAAAAGAATGTTCTTTCATTTCTAAAAACATGTGAAAAATGAGAACTTTTTTTTTCAGTCAAACTCCAGAACCTTCTTCATTTTTAATAAAGATGACACTAAGACTCTCCATGCCTTCTGTGGAAAAAACAAAAAGAATAATTAAAATTTACAAAAAAAGCCCTCAATATCATCTACACTTAGAGTATCACACTGTTATCTCACTCACATACTTTATTTCTCACCTGTTAAATTACACTTGCTGGGAACACAGCCAAGGAACAACTGCTGGCATTGTCACTCTTTGTAAGGAACAACATTACAGATAATACTTAGAGAATACAGGTGGGTTGTGTTTTGTTTTTTTTTTTAAAAAAAAAAAAAACAAACCTTGGAATGGAAAAACATCTTAGAAGCTATTAAAGAGAAGAGAAATTAACTGGGAACTTAATCCACTGGTTTGTTCTATGAAAATGGCTAAATCTAATAACTGTGAAGAATTGTTATGGATCTTCAATATCTTGCTCAAAAAAATCTCTATCAAATAGATTGTATCTCCCCATCACTCCCAACTACAAAGCAAGTGTTAGGAACACATCTCAAGGAGATGTGGCAGGCAAGGAGGGAAATACTAAACATTTTCTAATGCAGAATTCGTTTTCTGGACATGGTGCAAACAACTAAGTTAAAAAAAGACTTTCTAAATATTACATGTCTGGAAGTGGAATAAAAAGGGCCTGATTTTGCTTGTGATTCAACCTCTTTCTGTTCCTGCAATGATGTAGAAGACTACAAGGGAGGTGAAACAGCTGGCCTGCTCTGCCCAGGCTAGGGAAGCTTGGGGTTTGGCAAGGGCGAGGGAGGAGTCTGTGCCTGCTTTACTGAGGGTGGCGTTTCACAACCCACCATGGCTGCTCTGCAGGACCACAGCCGATCTCACAGGGCTGAAGCAAGACACAAATACTGTGACAAAACTGCCATGGTCTCTGAGGTCCACCTTTTACACAGCTCAAAGTGGAATAGAGTTGAAAGCAAAGTTAATTGTTTTCCTCTTCAAATAAGAATACTCTCTGTAACATTATGTAGCAAATGGTTCAATCTGCACGCTCGGTGTATACTATGCTTGGGTTATATGATTCCAGGAGGATAGGGGTTGATTAGTGTCCTGGTTTGAGGTAAAACAAACCAATTTTCTGTTTTACAGTTTTACTTTCTTAGCTAGGCCTCCTCTAACTAGCTAAACTCTGAAATTAATAGCACATTGTTCAGAACTGTTCCTTCTCACAGTGGTAAGACCTGATTATACCAAGGGATGGTGCAGAGAGGCCCTTGTTTAGACCTATTGCTGGAAGAACCAAGGTCAGATAATTTTCATCATTTGCCGTTGGAGGGTCCCACCTGCAAGGAGGAGCAGACAGGACAGGTGACCCAGAACTGACCAACAGGGGTATTCCATCCCATCCGCATCATGCCCCATATAAAAGCTGAAGGATCAACAGGTCAAACCCCCTTTCGCCCCTTCTTCGATGGCTGACGTCCAAGGAAGACCCTGCCTGTTTGCCTGCCTTTGATCCTGATCCGAGCGTTCCTGACTCCAGATCTGGAATCCGGTTCCTGTCAATCACCAAGTCCAGTTTGGGACTTTTCCTGAAGCCTGCTGGTGACGTGGTCATCATCCTGGGAGATTGATACGGTTTTGTATATACTGTATACTCCCTTTTTTCCCTTTTTCCTAAATTTCCTTTTTATTATATTACTTATATTTTCATTAAAGTAGTTTAGTTTGTTCTAAACTCTTGAATCTCTTTAACTCCTTCCTCTCCTCCCTTTACCCAAAGGGGGGAGGGGGGAACATCTGTCAATCAGGTTTTGGTAAATTTGGCTGAAACCACGACAATTAGATCTTCAGCTCTCCTTGTGCATTGAGCACCTCACTACCAGGATTTGAAGACCCTGAAATCCAAAGGATGTTCCCTATTAAGTCAGGCTTTTACACTGCTTTGAACTCGTGTTCAATCCACGTGTGCAATATCATCGCACGTGCGATGATAACCTTTCTGCAAATCCTGTGTCTCTAAACCCGAAGTCTGGAAACTCAGCTAATCTCACCAGATTAATACATCATATAGCATTTTTCTAAGAAATACTTAGTGCAGAACCTGGTTTAATAATGCTGGGTATGAAATTAGAAAAAGGAAAGAACAAACTTTTCAAGACTATAATTTTAAACATATCCCTCCTTGTTTATTATGAAGTAATACTAACATCCAGTTGTCGGGATTATATGGAGGTTGTCTTTCAGATTTCCCAAGCTGCTTATGTAAGTCTTTCAGAGGCACAAAGATGGAAAGCTCGCAATTTTGGAATGTTTGGTGCATTTCTTATTGATGTAAATAGAGCACCTTTTGCGTATAGTCCCACTGTGAATGACATTCTTTCATTTTTAAATATGGTCCTCAATAACCACTTGCAAACAGCTCTGCTTCAATGCAGTTAGACACTCAGATGTTCTGTAAAGGTTGTTTGTCAAAGATAAGTACTCCAGAAGGTTGTAAACAAGCTTCAGATATAACATAAATGTGTTGCTGTTACAAATACCTTGTCTTTGGTGAATTCTTGACTCCATTAAATTTGCTGGGAATTTTGCCATTGCCCTGTCTGGGGCCAGTAACTCATCTATTTGTTCTAACGCAGGACCATTGGGAATTTCAGCACATCCTCTGGTGAAAAAAAAACCAACACAAAAAGATCTGATACTCAAGCCGCAGAACTCCACTTCAAAAGCCTTGGGTGAGCAATGACATCCTGAGTATCACACTGGAATGGCTATGAAGGCAGAGCATCAGCTCCCAGATCAAAAATCACAGAATCATAGAACCATAGAACGGTTACAGTTGGAAGGGACCTTAAAGATCATCGAGTTCCAACCCCCCTGCCATGGGCAGGGACACCTCCCACTAGACCAGCTTGCTCAAAGCCCCATCCAGTCTGGCCTTGAACACTCCCAGGGATGGGGCATCCACAACTTCTCTGGGCAACCTGTCTCATTGTCTCACCGTCCTCACAGGAAAGAATTTATTCCTAATATCCAATCTAAATCTCCCCTCTCCCAGTTTAAAACCATTACCCCTTGTCCTATCACTAC
This sequence comes from Pedionomus torquatus, assembly GCA_013398155.1. Taxonomy (NCBI): domain Eukaryota; kingdom Metazoa; phylum Chordata; class Aves; order Charadriiformes; family Pedionomidae; genus Pedionomus; species Pedionomus torquatus. The sequence goes on along the minus strand of VZRU01011994.1, from coordinate 564,819 downwards.
ACTTCCTGACAAAGAGTCCCTCTCCTGCTCTCCTGTAGGCTCCCTTCAGACACTGGAAGGCTGCATTAAGGTCTGCCCAGAGTCTTCTCTTCTCCAGGCTGAACAGCCTCAGCTCAGAGCCTCTTCCTATGTGGTCCTGATTCAGAAACGCAGTTAAGCATGGGCTTATCAGATCTTAATGTTGAAAGGTCATCACATTTCATGGGGGAATGCAGAGATGTTGAAGTTCCATCCAGATCCAGAAGAAAGTTTCAATATTTCAAAATTGTCTGTGGAAGAGAAATCTACGGAATCCCTATCTAATCTCTGCAGCTACTCAGCAGCAAAGGAAGGAAGTCCTATAGCCCCCAGCCTTACAGCCTGTGGAACCATGGAGTCCGTGACCCAACAGCAGCCCATCTGGAGAGTTGCTCTTCTGTCAGAACTTGAGACCCTTTTTGTTTGCAGCTCTGCAACAGTCCAACTTCCACTTCGTACATTTGAGACAACACATGTATGGCGTGTTTATTTCAAATGCAATAATTTACTTGAAAGTCACAAAATAAATAAATTTCCCCAAAGAGAGTTATTTAAATTAAAGCATTTCCTGCAGAACAGAACTTTAAATTAGAAAATAAAATTGCATACGGGCATAAAGTTGACATTTCAGTTTAATTAGGAAGGGTACTGTACAAATACTTGTTGTTAATATGAAGACAAGTCAGATTCCAAACTGCTGGTAATAATGAAATTAAAATTAAGTGCACAGATGAGGCATTGAGTTAAAACTTGGGCTGCTCCTCACTAATTCTGACAGGCAAAATTCATCCTATTTCAGAAGATCAATAAATGGTTCGTATATCACCATGCACCACCTGAAGTCTGGTTTCACAGAATGGGCAGGGTTCTCATTAAAATTGAGAAATATAAGCTCTTGAATCAGTATTAGCAAGATGTTAAAACCCTGTACTAGTACTTTACATTTCTGCATGGGAAAATTATATTCTCACTCTCATAAATTATTCTGTGACCTATATATGACAAGATTTAAAAAATAACCACCACAAACCAAAAAAAAAAAACCCAACCAGCTACCATAAATGGAAAGTAAGAAGTCAGTAGGTCCTGTGCTGAACTCCTGTAGAGGGATGGATTTACTTCGCTTAGAACAATTTAATTTACACTTATTTCAGCCAGGATCTCCTTGTGTCATATTAATCACCTGAAAAATGAACTGTATGGATGTGTCCAGCAAATTATACTATAACAGAGCAAAAGGAATTAAACTTCATTGAACAGAATTCAATTGAAAAAGCAAACTGCATCGGCAAATAGCACAGTGGCATTCATCCAGCTCATCCTTTTGTGGTTCCCAGACCAAGATATTGAGAGGATTGGGGTGTAAGTGAAGGGCCCCAGAAAATATGGGTTATCAGGCACCTACTCAGAATTCAAGGCATTTTCCTAACCAGCCCATTTACAAATACAACCTTTAATCACGCAACCTATACTCTTTATATAGCCCCTGCAGGCACCTATTAATGGTGGCTGTAAATTCACCCCTTTCCTCATGAACACCAGCCTTAAAATGGTACTTTGGGCTTGGATTTTCTTATGGCAAGGAGAGCAGCTGGGGCTGGCAGGGGGGCAGCAAGTCTAGTCTCACCCATCATGACCCTGGCCGCAGAGCTGCATCACCACACAGAGGTAAACACTTTGTGCCTGGCTAATAACTGATCAAAACCACACATCAAGGACACCAGGGAATAGGTCATGATTCCTTTACCCAATATTGCCCAGATCAGTGTTCATGGTGCTTTTTTTTTCTAGTTTACAACCTACAGCTGAGCTCTGGATAAGACTCCGAACCAAACAAAAGCAGCAGCAACAGCACCAGTGACAGCTATATCAAAGGGAATTCTCCAAGAGCATTTATCGGTTTTGTTCATAGATTTTTTTAAAAAATATTTCAACCTAAACATAGTGCACAGATGTTCTCTGGCACAGAGCACAGACCCGTTTTATCAAAAATACCCTTTCACTCTTTATTTCTGGTGGCTCTCAGTGAAACACTAACTTTCTGGACTGACCCACACTCATGGCCAGTCAGATTATTATATTTAATTATTCGAAAATCTTTAAATTGCCTATAACAGTTTTATATAAAACATAGTCTTATCAGGCATCTTCAGACACTGTTCAGGACTGACTTCCTTTGCATTCAGAACTGAATTACGAGGCAGCTGGAATATTAAATGCAGATTTGTGGGAATTAAAGACTCAAATTTGCATAAATGCCAATATTCCAAAAAGAAATGAAGCAGCAGAACTTCCTTGGGTATCCTTTCAGAGTGATTTCCTGATGTGAGATCACAAGATTTAAAGAATAACTTAGAACAGCCCTCAGGAAAGACGAACTGTGAAGAAAACCCTCATTCATGATGACTCTTCTTGCCTGGCTGCTAATATCGCTGTGATTTGCCTTGTAAAAGCTAAGTGCTGAGATACGGCCCCATTTTTCTGGGTACATGTTCATTCTTACAAGGCACACCCTTCTTGAAAACACTTGCAGTCCTCCAACACCACATCACATCCTACATTTTCATTAATATAGTTTGGGTAATGCAGTCTTGATTGTGTAACACTTATTGTTAACAATCTGCAGTTTATCAAGGCAGGTGTAAGAGTCTGCCACTGAGGCTTGTCTAGAATATGGACTCTTAAGTCCTGTGTGCTCCTGCTGTAGGGCAGTCTCTCACCATTTTTGCTGAATCAATAGGCTGAGAAAGGGAGCAGAGATGCAGTCACAGGCCATACGGCAATGTGTTGGCTGAATTTGGATCACCACCCTTGTTAACCACCAACTGATCCATCCTTTTGACCCATGAGGAAATCACATTAATTGGGAAGAGCAAGCAAAGGCATCACACAATAAAACCCCGTGGAGATTTGCCACCTACATCATTTTTATGCCAAATGATCACAGTCTCCTCTACTTATGAGAACTACTCATGTGAGAGTTCAGCAGATGGACTGATGAGGAATTTTGCAGTGATTGTGATACTCTCCAAAAATACCATTAAAGGGAATAATCACAGCACCCAGTTTTGGGCCAGTTCACCTATTTAATATCCTCTGCAGCTTTTCCTATATTGCACAGAAGACCGTGTTCCTCTGATTCATCTTCTCTATCCCAAGAACTACAAAACGTTCAGCTGTAGGCCAGCTAATTATCCTAGGCACCTAGAGTTAACAGACTTCATTGTTGTCTTCATCTGTGTCTAAATGTTTCATGTTGACTTCGGTGAGACTTCACTTTTAAAATGGAACAGAATATTTTGACCTCCAATGACATTTTGTTTCCATATTTATATTTTGTCTTATACATTAGACAAGTGAAGAAAGTTTTAAAAAATTGAATGCTTTACATTTTGTTATCAAAACAAATATTTTTGCTTTTCTTTATATTAAGTACTTTGCCTGAAACTCCAGATTGTTTTTTAAAAGAGGCTGTTTATGAGTATTATTTTAACAAGCACATTGTTTTCATTCTGGTTTGGAATGAAGCGAAATATATCAGCATCACATAGTTACTCCGAAAACAGAAAACCTTGATCGTACACATCTTCACTCAGCAGTCCTTCACCTCCAGAAGAAAAATAACTGCTTTAGTCTAAGCCAAGTTACTGGGACTCTGATGGAAACACAATGAAGTGCGTTTGCCTGGGATGGATACAGCAGAGGTCAGGTTAAATGATGAACTGGCCTTAACTCTAGGAAATTTTGCAGCTTGTTTGGAGAGTGAAGTATCGCAGTTTCCATAATTTGTGTAAACAATTTGTCAAGTCTCAGGAACATGAATAAAGCCTAGCCTCTAACGGGATTTCTAATATGATCATCCATTGTTCTAGTTTAAAATAGGGAAAGGGGAAGAAAAAAAGACTCAAGACATATCTTCAGGTCTGTAGGGTATCTAGCTTTTGGGTTTATGTCTTGCCCCAACTACTGACACAGGTTTTTCCCTCAGTATCTGAAGTTTCAATGATATATGAATATCTGACTCAGTCTCCAAAGTAATTTCAGAAATACCTCTCTACTTCATTCCAACAGTTCAACCTTTTGAATTTTCATTCTTAAGCAGAGTTGCAACCTCCAGTAGCACCACCCACAAAGCTGCCAGAGGGCCAAACCACCTGCCCAGAGCACAAACCAATTCTTGCATTCTTTCTAAACAGTTTTTCATATGTACCTGGGAGTGAGGTGCAAGCCAGAGTAATTTAGGCAGCCCTCAGCCTGGTCCTCATTATTGTGTTTCCTGAGGGTTCTTCAGAGCATTTTTGACTGTGTGATCATAGGCTCATCCATTCCTCCGAAGTGTTTGTTGGCATATGTTGCTAAGAGCTCGACATACGGTGAGTGCACATCCTTTCATGGACGTGGCAGAAGTGCTTGTGGACATTGGACCACAGAAACAAAGACTGCCTGTAGGGCCTGTCATAGGGCCTGGCTCATTCTCTTGTGACAGAAGAGACCAGAGTTTTGGTTATGTAACGGACACGTATCTTGATGGAATGCATCAGGATTTCACCAAGATGGTTGATTTTGACATATGTAATCATATGTTTCCCGTGCATTCACAGGATAAGAAACACTTGACTTGAATTCAGGGCATGTGGTGGGAGCAGCCCCATTGTATATTGAACTTAAGTGGTACGTGGACTTTATATATGGTACTCTCTTGCCAGAGGATTTCATACCACAAGGCTAGGGTAACTTTATCTTGCAGAGGACACTGTGACAGACAAGACCGTTCACAAACTTGGTCAGGAGAAACAGATGTTGTCAGAGGTAGACATAGTCAGGTTTGACATCTACCATCCACAAAAGAAACCAGAAAATGGAATTGTAATCTGTGGATTCCCCATGCCCTTGTCCATCCAGGTTTACAGGCCAATGATGTTTTCATGAATGAAACTCGGCAGATGTTCACACTGCTTTTCTTGCACAAAGTAACTGGATGCTTGGGGAGCCTAAGGGAAACCTGGGAGTTGTGTCCGACATCTGGGGATGCTGATCTACATCAGCACAAGGCAGAGGCAAGAGCACCCATCAGTGAGTAAAGTGATTAATCACAATACCTTAAGTTTGGCCATTTGACTGATTATATCCGATATAATGGGAACACAGTGTTTTTATACTTACGAAATTGTGAGGGGCTTCATAATGTGACTATGGTCCATTTTTTAACTCCTTTTCTTTCTTGTTCTTTAGTTGTCACTAAATGAAAGAGATTTAGGATCTTCTCCTCCTCCTGCTTTTTGGCACCTTTAGATGGATATTCTCCTAATTCCTAGGTCTTAGGTGACATTGGCAATTTAAAGTCTTGAGTGCACTCTCAGCATGGAGAGAACATAAATGATTTTCTGTTTCAACAGCACCAGGGAACAGAACAAGGTCAGGTACGGTCATCGATTTGTTTTTATTTATATATTTATTTATTTATAAACTAATTCAAGGAATACTCATAAAATACTTTTTGAAAAGGAAGCCAAATTCACCTCTGTCTCTGCTGTGATCCACCAGATCTGCACCTTTCAGAAATAAGACTGAAGGTAGCTGCTTCATTTGAAACTAAGACTTTTGTCTGCAAGCACATTGATGCAATTTATCTGCCTCCTAATCCTCTGCTGTTCAGATCTCCACACCTGAATTGGACCTGGTAGGTCTCTGCCATAACTGTTGGTCTCATGAACATTTCTGACATCTGACTTAATGGTCACTGACCCTATGTTGAAATCCCAAATCATAGAACTGTGATGGTTGGAAAGGACCTCTGAGATCACTGAGTCCAACCATACACACACATAAAACCCTNCTTCTTGGCCACCTGGGCACACTGCTGGCTCACGTTCAGCTGGCTGTCAACCAACACCTTTGGTCCTTTTCAGAGCCAGGCAGCTCTCCAGCCACTCTTCCTCAAGCCTACAACACTGCATGAGGTTGCTGTGACTGAAATGGNTCTTTCAGTAAAGGAATTCTTCCTAATATCTAATCTGAACTTCCCCTGCCGCAACTTCAGACCATTTCCTCTGGTCCTGTCATTATTCACTTGGGAGAAGAGAACACCCGCTTCCCTACAACCTCCTTTCAGGTTCTCCTCTACAAGAGGGCAATGAGGTCTCCCCTTGGCCTCTTCTTCTCCAAACTAAACATGCCCATTTCCCTCAACCTCTCTTCATATGACTTGTTCTCTAGATTCCTCCCCAGCTGGGCAGCTCTCCTCTGGACATGCTCCAGCACTTCAATGTCCTTCTTGTACTGAGGGATCCAGAGCTGAACACAGTTCTCGACCTAAGGCTTCACCAGTGCTGAGTACAGAGGCACCATCACTTCCCTAGTCCTGCTGGCCAAGCTATTCTTGATACAAGCCAGGGTGCTGTTGGCCTTCTTGGCCACCTGGGCACACTGCTGGCTCACGTTCAGCTGGCTGTCAACCAACACCTTTGGTCCTTTTCAGAGCCAGGCAGCTCTCCAGCCACTCTTCCTCAAGCCTACAACACTGCATGAGGTTGCTGTGACTGAAATGGAGGACGTGGCACTTGGCCTTATTGAACCTCATACAATTGACCTTGGCCATCAATGAAAACTGTCCAGATCCCTCTGTCTAGAGCCTTCCTACCCTTGAGCAGATCAACACTCCCACCTAGTTTGTTGTCATCTGCAAACTTCCTGAGGGCACCCTTGATCCCCTCATCCAGATCATCGATAAAGATATTAAACAAGACTGCCCAAAAGCTGAGCCCTGAGGTACACCACTGGTGACTGGCCGCCAACAAGACTTCACCCCAGCAAACACAACTCTGGATAGCCATCCAGACAGTTTTTTACCCAGTGAAGAGTACACTTGTCTGTGCCATGGTTAGCCACCTTCTCCAGGAGAATGCAGTGGGGGGTGGTGTCAAAGGCCTTACAAAGTCCAGGTAGACAACGTGTAATCATACAGTCATGTCATGAAGGATGCACTGGATGAATGGGTGGATGAATCTGTGGTCACACACCAGGAGCCCTTTGGAAACAAGAGAGAAATTGCCTCCACAAAGGCATGTTTCATCTCATCTATTTTATAAATTCACCTGAGAAAGAGATGAATCACACCCTGGAGGTTTCTGCTCATCTCCTTTCACTAGGCAGAGATTCAAGACTGCCTCATTCTCACACAGACATCTCCATCAGAGAGGTCTAAACCTGAACAGAGGAATTTTCGACACCTTACCTTCCTCCTCCCACAAATATACGGTACATCTCAATTTATATGCTGCATCTCTGTAAAGACAGGGGACTGCAACTTAATCTCCTGACCTGCACCTCAAAGGCTGAAATATAAAAGATGATACCTTACTTTTTGTTTGGCTTATTATAATGAAAAAACAAGCAGTTTGTGCCCTAGGTGTGATTTACACTGAATGATGTGCAGTATTTTCCTTCCTTTATTGGGTGTGCCAACATTTTAGGAATAAATCTAGAAAATGTGCAAATTCTAATATCTGTGTATGTCAGTTTAGTGCCTTTATATAGACAAGTTAACTCAGTTTGCATCAGCCAATTTATTTCTTGGCATTTTCTCAGTTTTTAGGTAGAAAGTAAGCTGTTTGTGAAAGCATCTACTCTTACACGTCCTTGCATGGATTAATTCCTCACTTCTTTTCTGTCTGCAACCAGTAATTGTTTTTAAGTTGGAGGGCTGTGCTCTTGATTCACTGTTTTTTTTTTTTAAATGGTGATGAACAAGTGGAAATTGTCACAGCCAACACAGCTCAGTCATTAACAAAGTTAGATAAAAATCAAGGTAGATTTTTTTTTAATCTCAAACTTCTGTTTTGCATCAGAACTAATTATTTCAACTTAGAACCTGACACAACTTGCCATTATAATGGAAGGGAGGTTTCAATGAAAAACCTGCACCTTTATAAAGAAGCTTGGCTTTGAGTCATCTCCCTCTGAAACATCAGAAGATCAATACTGCACAGAGCCCCAGCGTACTGGATTATTGTGAACATCCTGCTGGCTACATTCAGCTTTCCATTTAATTGTGCTCTTATTTAAAATTCTGCTGCACTCGCAGAAGGGCAAGAGAAACCTGATAGGCATTTTGTAAGGTTATGAACAATGAAAACTCTAGATAAATGTCAAAGAAAAGATAGTAGCCCATAAATCACCACCTGATGGTATCAGGTGAAATAAGCTGTTCTCTCCCCCACCTCCCCAGGGCAAGCAACCCTGAATATGTTAAATGCTGAATTTATCAGTGATGCAACATCCCCACTGACACTTAGATATGAGGCTATTTCAGCAGTGATGGTGATTTTTTTTTCATTTTACAATTCTTTTGATTTTTCTGGGGACGAGATATCTCAAGCGACAGATAAAAATAGGACAGAGTGGCGGTGAAACTTAAAAATCCAGCCTTGCAAGCGATTGTCTCATATGTACCTTCAAAAAAGTTGTGAAATAGATTTATTCATATAACAAGAGTGAGACAAGCTCTTTTCCACCGTCCCTTTGATAATCACAAATGCTAATGGTATCTCTACAATGTTGTCTTATCAAATTATGGCAACCCAGGCACTCAGGCTGCCTGAATCAGTCTCTCTATACCTAGATCCATGTAAAGCAGCGATGGAAGGAAGTCAGCCCAGCCTGGAACCAAAGGGGGAATCACCAACAAATTCTTCCAGATCAAAACATTTTTTCCTTTTGCTTCCATGTTTTCTGCTTCATTTCATTCCACGGTGGTGGGGGGGAATGTTGTCATCTGGCATTGGTAGCAACATCATATAAAATGCAATACCCAAAGGAAAAAAAAATACTCTATTTTTGCTTCAAAATTGGAGTCAGATTTTCAGGGGAAAAGAGTTAAATCATGCCTGCCAAATAGCGAATCCTTGCAGGCGCACACAGCCACAGCCACTGCCACACAGCGTATCCACACAAAGCCCTGCCAAGGCTGGGTTGAGGAACTGCCATGCTCCTCCTTATTCCTTCCTTTTTTTCCTCCCCCACAGAGCAAAAATGCAGCTCTGGGGCCTCTTTGCCATTCAGTGACCCCTTGCATCAAGTTTCCCTGTAAACATTGAGGGATCTCAAAATAGGATGGCAGCCACTAACTGCTGCTCCTAATGACGATGCTACCCAGAAGCTGGGGAGAAAAAGCCACCCTGTGAACATCTACATCTGCAAGAGTCCTTGCAGAAGGGACACTCCTTGGCAACCCATTACCTGCACAGTCACACAATTCAGTCACTCGATTCAGTGAAACTCCACCTGCTGAGGGACAAGAAAGATCATGTGATTTGGAGATGCTCATGCGTGTTAGCACACTGTGGATGTCGTGCTGCACCTTTGGATAACAATCCTGCTTGTGGCCTTCTACAAGGAAGGGAAAAAACATCTCCCTCTTGTTGAAACAATAATACCCACGTGAAAATAGTTGCTGCTCTATATTTCTCATGAGTGGAGTCCTGCGCATGTTTGGGGTGGGAAGCATGACTCAGAGAGATCCCTCATGAAGCACCGAGCCAGAGGCATCCCTGGCCGTGGATGCAGCATGCTTTGAAACAACATGATGTGCACACACTGCTCCTCCACACAGGCATTAGCTTGCTGCAAAAGCCTGACCAGGTAGCTGGAGGTGTTGGCAATATTGCAGTCCTCAGCTCTGGGGATGATGGTCACCCACGAGGCTGAAGCTGTGGGGACCATTTGCCCAGAAGGGGCTTCCCTGCAGCTTGAGGCAGGGCCAGCCCCTCTGCTACTTGAAACTTTTTGTTCAAGACTTTCATTTTTCATAGGGTTTGAACAGCATCCAAATAAGTTAAAACCACAGATGGGATGAAGTGAACTTGGATTTAAATTTGGATTTCACACTGCACATATGCATACACATACGTGCACAGAGCACAGCAGCTCCTCTGATCCGAGAGATGGCTTTGAGCTGCTCTTGAGACACAGATCAGCCACGACACTGCACCCCTGAATCACCCCCACCCCTGTGAATTACAGCCATACATACTTTAGGGATGGGGGAAAGGGAGAAGGAAATATCTTTTACTCTCCAAGAATTAGTTTTAATCAATCCACCGTAAATACTTCTTCTTTCCCATCTGTCTCCTCATTACCTATGACAAATAGAAAGTAACACCTTCTCTCAGCTCCAGGTTTCCTCCACTGGTTTTCTTTGTGGTTGCCTTTCGTATATGAGCAGACAAGGACCAAACCATTCTTTCTCACCACAAGTCTAAGAGGATCATGGCTTCTTTCCCTCCCCCCAAAAGGGAGATGTCTAAACACTCAGGAATTCCTTGAAATTTTCAGTAGGTTAAGTTTCTCCTTTACTCCTTTGCAATTTCATATCTGCAGAGAAGACTGGGAAATCACATTAAGTCTCTGATTTTCACTTATGCTACATATTCCCTGAGTTTATCTAGAACATCAAAGGGACTTTAAAAATGGAAGAAGAGTTTGCTCTTCCTTATTTATTTATATTAGCTGCCAGGTTAGATCAGCTGAAATTGCCACTTGCCTGATCCTCAGATTAGACAGCATGGGCTTTTAGGCATCTGGATCTCCCAAAAACAAAGGAAGGATGCTCTTGCACCTGATCTTGTGGGCCAGAGAACTGGGTTATCTAAATGGTCTTCTCCCACGAATGCGAAAGAAAAGCCATTTTCTCTTCTGCCTTGTGCCTTCTCTGCGACACAACGAAGTGGCTGTGTGCAAAAGGGCTTTAAATCAGAAGGGCTGGGTTAGGCGCACTTGCCTTACACAGGTGTACGTGGTGCTGTGAGGTAAATGGGATGTAAAGCAGGACATGCTTTATGCCTTTGCTTCATCACCAAAGAAGTTTTGTGTGATTTGGTTTTCTTTGCATTTCTAAAGTAAACTTGAAATCACCAGGAGAGGAGAAAGCAAGATGTGAAACATCCATTCTTCATACATGAAAAAAAAAATATAGCTCTGGCAATTGTCACTGATGATCCCTGAATTCTTTATGTAAGAATATAGTATCCACCTTGATGTTGGATCATATTCCTACTTAAAAAATTCTATTCCATATTTAAAATATCCTCTGATTTGTTGAAACACCGCTGTCAAATATTCGAGAAGCTTCCCCTCAGAGACAGATGCATTTCAATGGCTGAAGAAGAGACTACATGTGCAATTCAAATATCCCTGTTAGCATGGGAGGTCACTGATCACCTGAGATGAAGAATACTGAATACCATAAGAAAGTGTTTCATTTATTACATGTCTGATAGTTAATAATTTCTTCTTCAACTCTGTTGTTCATAAAATGTGCATTTTGTCTCTGAGCCCCCCCCCCCAAAAAAAAAAAAAAAAAAAAAAAAAAAAGGTAGATTANCAAAAAAAAACAACAACAAAAAAAAAACACCACCCAAAACCAATCTGAAAAACCTGTGAATTTCTAACACCAAAACAAATGTGTTGCCTTTTATCTTTAACCTCCTCAGCAGCAAGGTATAATAACTACATGCAAACAGCATTGATTGAACAAGATAAGGCTGTTCATACACACACAAAAAAAAGCCTCCAACTCAAAGAAACATGTAAGAAATGTGGGTGTGCATATACTATAACTTCCTTTTGCAAAGGGCATAAACATAAGCTGTATGTCAAGTTAACTGTGGTTGTATACTGGGGCTTCATTTGCAGCAGCTGGTTCTCACTGGGAAGGATATTGGAAGTACCATTCTGAAAATCAATCCAAGAAATCCCCTAATCTCTGTAAATGCAGCAGAGGCATAGCAAGAAATACCATCAGGAAAGAAACTTCTTACTCCTCCAAAGTAAACATGAAAATATGTTTCCCACCCCACCTAAGTGCTGGAACTTCTTAACTATGTCACTGCCCCAGTTAAAAAACAAACAAAAGGGTTGCAACAGCCATTGGAGCCTTTCAGCTTCAAGTATGTACTCAGAAAAGTTCTCCTTGTGAGGCTAATGTCTAATGAATATTGCAAGAGGACTTGCTGGTTCTGGCTGTATCAAAAACTGGCTGTACAAAGCACTAAACACACAGAAAGGAGCCACAAGTGGACCTTTCCTGTTCATGCTGGAAAAAGGTTAAGTGGGAAAATGTTTCAGAGGCCGCGTGATTCCCAAGCACTTCAATTTATGTATTTATTTATTTATCAAACACCATTTAAATGAAGGGGGGGGTGTAAAAAAGCTAAAGTTCTGTTTTCATGGTGTGTGAAAAGTGATATAAGAGAGAGCAAAAACTAGAACTGCAGAACATGACAAGGGGAATAATGAGTCAAAGGGAAGCATTAAAGTAACAGATGATGCACCATTCAGTCCAAAGCCTTGCTAGAGAGGAAAGGTGCCCAGAAAAAAGAAACCCCACCTCCTACTACAAACCAGATGTGGGACTTGGAGGAGACATGAACAATTAAGGGATAAAGGGAAGCTCATCTTGAAACAAGAAACAGAAAATGCCTAAGTAATCCATAGAAAATCATACATGTAATATATGTAATAGACCACCATGATTTCTCTTGATTGGCTTTGGGTTGAACCTTCATTTAAGCACAGTATCCAAATGCACAAGTAGTCTCCTTGTCTTCAAGCAGTCATGGTTAGGTAGGTGCTTAAGTGCCAGGATGAATCAAAGCCCTCAGCTGTCTCTCACACCACCCTCCAGTGCTTTCCCCTTGCTATTTATACAGGTAGTCTCTGCTGCTGCCTGTGAGTACATTCCCCACATAACTATGCCCTGGGCAAAGAATTCCACTTAAAAGCCTTCAGAGTCTGTTGGTAACTTCAGTGTGTGCCCCAATGTTCTCCTGCTGTCCTCAGGGTTGACACAAGCTAATAATAGCTTTTTAATGCTTATCTTTTCTACCCCAGTCAGATTTTTATATTCCTTAATTAGGCCTTCAATGCAGCTCCAACTTTCCAAAGAACGTGCTACACTTTTTCTATCCAACATGAATACCAGTGGGTGACCAAGCTGCACCATCACCTGGGTTGCCTTCTGATGGAACTTCCCACCACTGCAGTTCATTCATGTAATAACTCACCGGAGCAGCTCTTGGTCTCTGTCACTGCTCATACTGCATCTGAAAGCTTTCTTCCATGTTGCTTGCAATGTTCCTGCCTCAAGCAGTTGTGTCATCATGGAATCATAGAATGATTTGGGTTGGGAGGGACCTTAAAGATTGTCTAGTTCCAACCCGCCTGCCACATGCACTAGACCAGGTTGCTCAGAGTCCCATCCAACCCTAGAGCCAAGCTCAAAACTGGAAAAGAAGAAATCATTTATAAATAAACCTTCATGGAGTAAAACCTAGGTGACAGGCATCCAGTCCCACCAACAACAGGATGCTGATCGTCACTGACTGAAAGTGAACATAGATTAATTCTGGTTACAAGTGAGATATCTCATTTCATTGGTGACGGTAATTGAGACAGTGTACAAGGGCTGGAGTGCATTGCTCTCACCAAAAATTTTGAAGCCAAGACTAGATTTAATTTCATTTGTTCTAAACCATTTACTCCAGTTTACACAAGAATTGCCTCAGGACTTTGTTATATGGACAGGTTACCCAAGTTAGCACAAGCAAAATTGCATTTCCTCCCTCTCCAAAATTTTAGGGATATTTCTCTCAGTCACCAGTGAATCTACAACACTCCTTTGCAGGTCATTTGTCACATCCAGCCTGCCACAGAGGTATCTTACACCTTGTCACATCATTCCACAATTAAGCACAGTAACATTTGGCAGCCAACCCCATGTAAGGGACTGGCGTTTTGTGTAATGGCACCAAGTCATCCACACAAACTGGGGAGGATTATCAACAACCACTGGATGTCATTTAAAAACACAGTGGGAAAACAGAAGTACTGGGGAGAGTTGGTGTCACCCCACTGACTGTATTTCACATGTGGGTGTCCAGAAGAGCACTGGCAATCAAACTCTGGATACACTTTGCATAGATTCATCCACCTCCCTTACTTTCCCATCCCCCTTTAGCAGCTGAGCTGCTCACAAACCTCTCTCTCACCTCAGACTACCATTCTCTTTTTTTAAAGGGAAGAAAGATTGTCACACTAACAGTAAAAAGATCCTCTTGGGTATCAGGGAATGAAGTCCAGTGCGGGAGCATGGCTCACACAGGAGGAGACAGGAGATGTCTGAACTGCAGAGGCAATTAGATCCACAACATTTCAGAACTTATTTTCAACGGTTCAGTGTTCTTACCACAAAACATGCACGGTTTTTATGGAAAGCAGATAATACTCATAAAAATATCTGCTTCGTTAAAACTTGATTTCCTGCAAAGATTTTCCCGACTGCAAATTTTCAATCAGTTCCAGACACAACCCTTTGCAAATGGCATCAAGACTGTTTATTTAAAACAAACAAAGAAGGAAACAAACAAACAGAAACCTTTTTACTTACTGAATCATAAAATGCTCCTGCGTGTTTGGATTTGGTATCTTATAGTTAAGAAATACCACTAAAGATCACCTAAAAATAAGCTCAAAAATCTGCCTGAAGCAGAAGATAAGTGACTGTGATTTATTAACTGATCAGGCTAGTAATTCTGCTAGATCTGAAAATTGCCTTGCCTAGCTATTAGAATGTGATGCTTACTAAAGGAAACCTGGCCTGCCTGTAACCACAGCGTTGTGGTCAGAAGATCAGGGAGTGAGCTGGTCCATAGTTTATGTGTATCTGCACAAAACACTGATAACATGCTCTCAGTCCCACGGACAGTGGCACAATGAACACCGCTGGCTGAAATGTTGAGGTTGATGAATCCAAACATGGGGGTTGTATTTTTATTAGCCAGGAGAATTACATGTTTATACAACTAAGCTGTGACTATAGCAGGCTCTCCGCCACCAGTGGTTTTTAAACTAAAAATGGATTTTTTTTTCCTGGCCTTTGAATGATCTCCTCCAGTTTGAGCAGGAATTACATCAGAGAAGGTCTGTAGTTTGTCTCGTAGAGAATGTCAGAGTAGATTATTGCACCGGTGCCTTTTCATAGCAGATTTCACAAGCATGTGTGATATACTAGAGTGTGTTTTAGCTGCATTCATGCCTTTTCTATATATGGCTGAAAAAAACGGTTTAGCTGATGTTAAACTATGGCTCCAGTTGGGTTCAATAAGTTTACCACAACACTATGAATGTTTCCAAAGGACAATTTCCCACTGAGCTGGAAGTCGGGTTCTTCTGCCTGACAAGGTATTGCTTACAGAACTGTAGAAAGGGAGAAGGAAAGAAGGAATTCATGGCAATAAATACATCCAGACCCCACTCAACATGTTTGTTAACACCCTGAAAAAGACATCAAGACTGAAAGTAGCTCCTGGAACCTCTCAGGGAGAAAAGACTTAGAGAGCAGACACAGGATGAAAGAAGGGATACAAGGAGAGAGAAGACAGAGTTTCCTCATGCAGAAATGTCTCACCAGGACTCCGTTTGCACAGGACAAAAAGACCTTGTTGTGCTGGTCACTCCTAACACATACCTTGCAAGTCACCCCTGATGTTAAATTCCTTTCTGAAGGAAATCAAAGGTAGTTCTGCAACCTATTCCCTCTGGTTCTCAGCTGCGCAACAGCATGTCTCCCACAACCGAGACTGGCTTTGATTTTAACATGTCCCAGATACTTAGTGGATAACTCTAAAGATAAGGAGGTCAGCAGGCTCTTTGATGAATTTCAACATTTTTATAAATCCATTTAGTACCTAATATTTTTCTACAGCCTTCAATGGCACTTATACATATGGTTGTGACTTTGATGGATGTCCAGCTTTCATCCATATGTTAAGATGGAAATAGCATTTAAATAGAAGATTTGTAACTTGAACTCAACATTCTAGATATTTAGTGACTAAGAGAAGGAAATGCCCGTATCCTCTTTCCAGTTCATGACATCATTTCCTTCTGCACAGGCTTACTTTGGAGCAACATATCAAAATAAATTCAGTAATAGCAATCTCACTTTGCACTGTTACAGCACCTTCCACGAGCAAGTTAAATAACCACTTCTCTTCAAACACTTTCACCACCACCCTGGATTTAGGCTATTACAGGCTGGTGAGAGATATTAAGTAACACGTCTCAAACCGTTCTTGACATCTGTTGCTGAAGCAGGAATAGACGGCCAGTCTCCTGAGTATTTACCCATTCATTTCACCACAAAACGATTGCTTCTGTCTATGATATGAGTTCTTCAGTCAAGAGATTTCAATTACACAGCCCACGCACACAATTCACATTTACCCTTGGTTTTTAGAAAAAAAGCGTCTGATTCTAAGAAGGACCAATGGTTTGGGTTCTTATTCTTTTTCTAATTGGACTTTAAACTAATGACCTTAGACAGACTTGACAGTTCAGACAGAGGTTGGCAGTTCAAAACTGGGAATACTCTAACAGCATTAACTTGCCCCAGTGCCCCAGACACTAGGAGAATTTGTTCAGGGCAGCTGAAAAAAGTGCCCACTGGGGAGAGAAAGTGAACCCAATCAATTGTGATCTACATCCTCATCTAAGAATGATCCTCACAACACACACATTCACAGCATCTCCAGCTTAAATGGGAAGGTAAAAACCCCATCCAGATAAATCCAGGGTAGGACTAAGTACTACGAAGCTCTTAATTGCTAGTTTTATTCTATTATGTTGGTGACATTTGGGGCCAGTTTCTCCATAGTAAGGTTAGACTCTAGACCAGCTTTCCACCATTAAATCTGTAGCACTTGCTACTGTCCTCAATGGTGATAGGATTGTTCCCTTAAATTTCAGTGCTGAGAGATAATGAGGGCCTTCCATCTTCACTGAAAATGGGGTTTAAACACATATTTATAGAAACATGGTTTTCACGTGCTGTGCTGGATCAGGGCCAACATACTCGGCATGTTGCAGAGTGACGCCATCTGAGGCATATTCTCAACCCTACAAAACCCAGCAACATTATCAGAAACAGATTTTGCCCTATGATTTTAATCTAACGGAAATCAGTGCCTATTGCCCAAGAAGCAGTAGGGCTAATACGGCTGCCAAGATTATCCTACTACTGTCAGAACTGCACAACTCTCAGGAAACATCTTGAAGTGGATGTTTTACCAAATACAATTTCCCCAAGCTTCTCAAAATGACATAAACATTTTATAACAAGCTATTATAGAACAGGTGCCTATTTTTTTCCTTACAAAGGCATGCATTAGAGGTTGGAGGTCAGTGACTTACCTGGAAGATTTGTGGAAACTGAAGGTAATAAAATTAATCCCTCAAGAATAAGCCTGTACAGTCCAACTTGTGATGAGAAACAACAGTTTACGTGGTTCTGTTAATAGCCTCTGGGTATCCTAGGAATGGAACTACAGCACCATTTCTATAAACAATTAGAAATTGTACTTTTGGCTACTTCAGTCTTCTCTCTTGGAACTTTGCAATTGCTCTAATAAATTGGTATTTTTTTCCACAGAAGAAAGGGTAATTGGATTATTTAAATACAGTGCAGTACATATCATTGCTTACCAAAGGCCATCCACTTTTCTTGTAACAGGAAAATATATCCTTTTCCCCCTCTCTACCTCCAAAATTCTTTTTCCCTTTATATATTTTTGGGGAAAGAGGAGGAGGACTGTTCTCTTCTACATCCTAGCAGATTATTATGTTTAATAACATTTAGATCTGACTTCCACTTTCTCAGTAGGAAATACAGAGCTGCTATGCCATTCTCCTCTTACCTCCTGCCCTCAATTTTCATACTCACTGAAATGAGTTCAGCTGCCATCTGTAATTCCACTTCTAGCAAGCTGAATGTCAGAATTCCTGGGGTTTTTCCAACCTTAGACAGCCCAAGGGAAACGACCATTAGCTTATTCAAATGTCAAGGGATGTGATATTTTCTGCCACTGATACATCACCTTTCACCATGTGAAACCTTGAAAATCCTCGTGTCTCCAAAGGAGAGAGAGCATAAAAGTAGCTTCTAATATTTTCCCTTTCCCAGGGGAAGTGCATGCTTATGCACAAGTTCAAGGAAAAAACTGAGAAGACAAAACTGCCTTCAACTCTCCACACTAGAAAAAAGATCATATGCTTTGAAATATGATAGCCAATACATTGTAAAGGCATCATGGAGACAGAGTTAAGGAGAGGTACATCTGTATTTTGCTGGTCAAAATGAATACAATATCCTTTGGACCTATACATACTTGGGTTTGAATCTGCCAAAATATCTTAAGAAACAGACATACCTCATTGCTGATGGTAGCAGAAGTGTAATGTGGCTGTTTCTAGCTCAGGCACCCAAATTGCTGGGCTCTTGACCCAGTCAGTGACATGGTTGTCTCTACATCTGCATATTAGGAAAACAGGATTACAGTGGGTCACACTGAGGGTTCTGGAGAGCCAAGGATTTTTCACTGCTTGTAGCACGCTATGCTGCTTTCTGGACACATGGATAGAAAAGAAATAACAGAAAATAAATAAGGTTGTGTGGTTAGTGCTCCAGGGATGCCAGCTTTTGCTGTTATTGAGACTTGAGATATTTACTGATTTACTTAAAGTCGCAGCTCCTTGGGTTTGGTGGCTATACGTCAGTTTTATTTTCATTTTTTAAGAAGGTTTCTATTTTTTATGGCTGGAGAAGAAAGTTTGAAGCTTGAAAAATATGAAGACAAA
This sequence comes from Pedionomus torquatus, assembly GCA_013398155.1. Classification (NCBI taxonomy): domain Eukaryota; kingdom Metazoa; phylum Chordata; class Aves; order Charadriiformes; family Pedionomidae; genus Pedionomus; species Pedionomus torquatus. Next base: position 546,111 of record VZRU01011994.1, on the reverse strand, counting down.
TAAAAAAGGAAGCCAAGAATACAGTGGGAGGTGGGAGGACGAATTGGGTTTTCAATGATCCGACAGCCTCCTGCATTTATCTCATGCATTTGGAGGGTTCCTGTGAATCCTAGATTTTGAATGTGCGGAATGTGCAGTGCTGGGGTGGGAGAACAGTATTAAACAACCCAAGATCATGTACTCCAAACAAATCAGATGTATTTGGGAAGGAATAAGCTGAACAACCCTCCCACTTTCATTCCTCTCCTTTACTGTTAGAAAAGTTCTTTGTGTAGATACTGGCATACTTGAAATAGGAAGGAATATAAATTTTCAAAAGCTGATCCCCAAATATATGAAGCAGCCACTCTGGAACAGTGGTGTCAGCTGCCACCTCCATTGCCTTGACCATAGCAGAGCTGCAAGGAGTTTATTCCATTCTTTCTACTGGCTCTGAAAATAAGGAGCACCTTTGCCCATGATGCTTCCTCACTGCTATAAGAGACTGACTGCTTATGGGAGAAAGTTGCAGAAGATAGACCACTTCAATCCAACCAGAAGGATCTCTGATGCCCACATAATTAAAAGTCCCTAATCAAATCCCCTGCTACCAGTTGAGGACAATGTACTCACAAGGATAATAAGAAAACATGGAATAGGCTGTGAAAGAGAGGGGGCAGAGTGTGTTGTGTGTCAAAATCCAGTGGGCCCAAAGTGGATGGGAAGTCTGAGCTTTTTTAGAGAAAGATGACAGTGTCCTTGCTCTGGAATGGATGAGATCATTTGGATGGAGCACTTATTTAAATGAATAAAGTGTATTTCACCATGCTTCTAAAGAAATCCCAGTCAAGCAGTGATACTGAACTTCACTCTACAAAGCAAGGGAACCGAAAGACATTGAATGATGCACAGGTGCTGTGCAAGGTTTCCAATGTATGAGAACCAGGAACAATCTTGGAGTTAGCATGAGATGTCTAATTCCAGGGGGTTGGGGGCTTGTGCATGATTCCTTGTGTAATGGTGGGCAAGTAAAACAATCAGTCTGGACTTCACTTTCCCCACATATAAGAAAAGGTTTTCCCTCTTTTAACGTCCCTTCCTGATATTTGGAACAGGGACTCTTTCTTCTCGCATATAAGAAAAGTGGGACCACATTTTCGTTTCACCGTGTATCACTGTTGTGGTAAAAGGAGTCTAAAGACAAAGCAACATTTTGCAGGCACACAGACAGTAAGGATTTTTCTGATGGCAGGTTGTCTCTCACAAACAACTTGCTGCTGACTTGTTCTACTGTTTCTTATCCTCATATGCTGAAGATACAGAAAGTCTTGTTTGCAAATTTCAACTTTCACTGCTCAGACAAAAACACTGGAAAAAGTACCACTGGGTTATGCACCAGTCAGTTTGAAGAAAATGTGCTGGCTGGCTCTTTCTGTCACGGTATCTGTGATAGGCATATTACACATTTCCAGCCAANGGGGGGTGTGTGTGGAAATGAATAAATGCTTCAGTCCATTAAAACAAAGTGAAAGTTTTTGCCATGATATAATTAGTCCCTGGAAATGTTTCAAATTAGGTTTTTTTGGTTTTGTCTTCTGTTTCTTCTGTGTTTGTGAAATATATATATATAATAATATAAGTATTTAATTAATAATTAACTTATATAATATAAGTATTTAATATAAGTAGTTAAAAGGTAATCTTAGGACACAGATTACTTGAAAGTTTTAGGTAACTGAAAAATTTACTTTTGAAAAATAGACTTTGCATACAGACAAAAGTTTGTTGCCAGGGATTATGAAAATCATGTGTCTGTCTGGAAAGCACCATTTTTTAACTCAGGGTGAGGTGTTAGAGATGAAGCCATCAGTTCAGATGAGATTTTGGCCTGCAGAGGGTAAGTAGGAAAATTTCTCAGAATAGCAAATCAGAAAATATGACATTTCCTGACACTGCTCTGACAAAATTACTGAAGATGCAATGATCATGCAATCACAGCTGCCAGCCTTCTCTGAAGTACAGGTATCTCATCTTCAACAGGGTCAGTCAGGGCTCATCTACTGATTGGAGCCTTCCAAGATCCTGCCTTAGCTGTACTAAAACCAACATCGGTAACTGAGGCTAGATTGTAGTGAAGGTGTTCAGTGTTATGTCTTAGCACCTTTGACATGAAGTTGCAACAAGAAGACCAAGGGCAATCAAGAGAGACTTCAGGGCTTTGGAACCACTGGTTAAGGGATCAGGAGTATAAGTAATATTCTCCTTTATCCTTCCAGTGGCAGGTAATGAGGGATGACAGAGAAAGAGATGGTAGATCAATATTTATCTCTGAGCCTGGTATCACCAGTAGAATTTTGGGGGCTTTGCTCATGGTTTAGCTTACATGACACCAGGCCTGCTGGTAACAGATGGGCCATAATCTCTGAAGGTATTTAAAAGATGTGTAGATGTGGGCCTTAGGGACGTGATTCAGTGGTGAACTTGGCAGTGCTAGGTTAATGGTAGGACTTGATGATTATAGAATCATAGAATAGCGTAGGATGGAAGGGACCTTTAAACATCACCTAATCCAACCTCATCTACAATGAGCAGGGACATCATCAAATAGATCAGGTTGCTCAGAGCTCTGTCCAACCTGACCTTGAGTCTTTCCAGCCTGACCTTGAGTCTTTCCAACCTGACCTTGAGATGGGGCATCTCCCACCTTTCTGGGTAACCTCTTCCAGTGTTTCACTAACCTCATTGTAAAATAATGTCTTCTTATATCTAGACTAAATCTATCCTCTTTTATTTTAAAGTCATTACCCCTTGTCCTATCACAACAGGTCCTCCTAAGCAGTTTGTCACCATCTTTCTTATAAATCCCCTTTAAGTACTGAAAGACAACAGCAAGGTCTGCTGGGACCTTCATTTCTCCAGGCTGAACAACCTCAGGGCACAGGAGAGGTGCTCCATCCTTCTGAACACCTTTGTGGCCATCCTCTGGACCTCCTCCAACAGGTCCACATCTTTCCTGTGCTGAGGACTCCAGAACTGGACACAGTACTCTAGGTGGTGTCTCACCAGAGCAGAGTACAGGGGCAGAATCACACCACTCAACCTTCTGGCCACACTTCATTGTATGCAACCCAGGATGTGGTGATGCAATGGGCCTTCTGGGCTGTAAGCGTACATTATCAGCTCACATCCAGATTCTCATCCACCATCTTAAGGCCTTTTCCAACCTAAACTATTCTATGGTTCTATGATTCTAGAACTGTGCAGATAAGACCGCAGTGCCATCAAATGCCAAGAAGCTCACAGAAAGTTAAGGTCATCTACACTTCAGAAGACTGTGCACCAATAGACAAACAACATACTGGGTTTATGTGAAAGCTTTCTTCTTATTCCATTCATGAGTACCTAAGTGGGCTCATGTGATCATTTGTTGTATATGCACGACAAGTGTAAATCTTCCTTTACAACCATTCACAATGGTTCCCAAACTTTCTAGGCCAACAGAGATTCAAAACCTTTATAGGTGATTACACGTTATTATATCCAGCATTTGGCCCAAGGCATTGTGTTAAATTCTGCTCAGAATGGCTGCCCAACCTGTCAGTGGATCATTTCCCTTGGGTCACCACACTACAGTTTTGGAATTACCAAGCCAGGACAAAACCCACTTTCTGGCACAGACTCTGACATTGATACTGGAAGTCAAAACAGCAACAGGAATTTAGTTTCTCCATGTACCTGTGTAATTAATGAGTGGGGCTTCAGAACTGCTAAACATTGTCCCAGCTGTTCTGCTTTGATATCATAGAATCAGAATAGCTGAATCATAGGGGTTAGAAGGGATCTTTGGAGATCATCTAGTCCAACCCTCCTGCACAAGCAGGTTCAACTAGAGCAGTGTGGACAGGAACATATCTAATTGGGTTATGAATGTCTCCAGAGAAGGTGACTACACACTATCTCTACATAGCCTGTTCCAATGCCCTGGCACCTTCAAAGTAAAGAAGTTATTCCTCATGTTCAAATGGGATTTCCTATGTGTTTCATCACATCCCATTGTGTGTGATGCCCCTCACTGGACACCACTGAGAAGAGCCTGATCCTATTCCCTTGACGCCAACCTTTTAGATATTTACAAGCATTGATAAGATACCTTCTTGGTCTTCTCCAGGCTAAACAGACCCAGGTCTCTCAGCCTTTCCTCATAAGAGAGGTGCTCCAGTCCCTTGATCTTCATAGCACTCCATCAGACTCTCTCCACTAGTTTCCTGCCCTTCTTGAACTGGGGACCCCAGAACTGCACACAGCACTGCAGATGTGGCCTCACCAGGGCAGAATAGAGGGTAGGATGATCTCCCTCACCCTGCTGGCCCCACTCTTTTTAATGCACCAAGGAGACCATTGACCTTCTTGGTCACAAGGGCACATTGTTGCCTCATGGTCAACTTGTTGTCCACCAGGATTCTCAGGTTCCTCTCTGCAGATCTGCTTTCCAGAAGGTCAGCTCCTAACCTGTACCAGTATATGGGGTTATTCCTCCCTAGGTGTAAGGTCCTACACTTGCCCTTGTTGATCTTCATTAGGTTTCTCAAAAAAACAGGAAAACTTTTAAGTAAAACATGATTAAATGTGCCTTCACAGTAATTATAAGCCCTTTATCCTAATAGTATATGGTGAATAGCTGATTAGCTGATTAGCTGAACAACTAGCTTTTATGGTGACAAGGATGAAAAAATGTGTCATTTCAATATAAAACATCTACAGACAGAAGAAGAGAAAAGGAAGCACTAGAACCACGGCTCAGAGCAAAACACTGAGGAATGGACAAACCTGTGTTAGGGTTTGTCCTAACACAGCCTGCACGTGCCACCACACAGCTCTGTCCCCTTCTTACGGTTCAGTTTTCACTTCTCCCATCACTTCAGGCTCTTACTCCTGAATCCCTTTATTTTAACATCTACCACAGGAGCAATTTCACTGAGGACAGAAACTATTTGGTCACTTGAAGGGAAGCACCTGTGTGGCTGGGCTACCTCTTCCATTGGAGGGATCATATCTGTTTGTGGGTACGATACTATGAAACTTCACACCATGCAAAAGTCAGACTGATGAACCTAAGGGTCTCATCCAGTCTTGAAGCCTATGAATCAATCTGGTAAATGGCTGCAAGGTGACAGGCGGTTATACATTCAGAAGGTTCATTTATACACTGAGAAAGCACAGGAAGCCATCGAAGGACAGGAAATAAACAAGACTCCAAAGACAGGAATGCGCAAAATATTTTATAAGTAATAAATGACCACACCAATTACAGCCATCTAGTGGGCATATATATTAAGCAATGAGCTGTCAACAAAGTGGTGTCCCTTGTATTACTGGAAAGCGTGCTTATTTCAGGCTCTGATCTATATTCCTAATTAAAGCAGCCACCGCAGGCAGGCAGGAACACGATGCTATGCAGAACAAGGGCTGAGGCACAAAACTGGGATTCTTTTGCCAACTGCTTTAAAGTTTGAAGGCGTTTGCATCAAGGGCTTTGGCATGTCTGCTATTAGTGTAAACATGGGCTGTAATTGCAATAATCCTTTAGCATTTTAAGTGCAGGAACAAGAAAAAAAAAAAAAGCTCTACTTCTTCATGAACACTTTGCCTTGAATTTCATCAGCAGGGGACGCATGTATTATTCAATCATACACCTACCACTATTATGAAGTTGCTCTTAATTATACTACAAGTGGAACCTCTCAGGTAATCAGAATTCAGGGCTAATGCATAGCTATTCCCCCATCAATTTATAATAGACACAATTAATCCAATTTAGAATTTCAAGTTTTTAGTGATTATTAAATGCAAACAAGTATTCAGGTTTTTTTGCTTGGGGGTGGACATTTTTTCAAGTGCATCTCTTTTTATGGCTCAGTAATGTATAAAAGTGACAGCTGCCACAAAAGCAGTAAGAATATTAACATTAGGGAATCGTGACAGTGCATGAACTTCAGTGTGCTTGGACTGAGCCCTTTGGGAATTCACTTTACCCATCCTCCCTCCAACCAGCTGGGCAGTCCCTTTCGCTTACTTTGTGTCTCTTTTGCTCTTCTGCTTTCGTCTTGGGAACTATTTACATCACAACACAGATAATAAACAGAGAGGAATGACCCAGTGACAGATCCACAAACCAGCATCTTGGCATCTCTTCTGTTTCCTGGATTCCTACTAAACATGAAAGATCAAGTGATATGCTTATGAAATTTCTTGAAGGGAGGAACCATATGCCACTCTCAAAAAGCAACCCAAAACTTGCAGCTTATGGCAATATGGTTCCCAGGGGAAAGGAAAAAGAAGAAAAGCAAAACAAAGGTGTTTCTAGAACTGGAAGAAAAATCTTTCCATGACTGAGAAGCCATTATATCTCTGGAAGCAAGGATTGCTCAGGAAAAGGTACTTTTCCTTTTTAAGTTTAAAATGTATCTGACCTATATAATTTTAACATTAACTTTCATATTCATTGATGTGTAGTTATATATTTTACTGCATATGAACACAAAATATTAATTCAAGGATTTTTCAGATCTTTAGAAACGTGGATTAACTCTCCAAAAACTGTTTGTGTGTCATGCTCACTGCATATTTATAGATGGTGCATCTATCACTACCTTGATTTTCTTCATATTGTGCCTTAAGCCAAAAGCAAGCTTTAAAAAAATAAATACAGAATTAAAGGGGAAAGAAATGGACCCCTTCCTTATCCCACTAAAACAATTTTTCTTTCAGGCAAGCAAAAGGAATAGGTGGGGAGAAAGTGGAGACAGAAGTCACAATTGTTCTGAGGAATTGCAGCTCTCTGTATTTTTAGACATCTCTGGCTGTCACAACTGTGAAGAAAACCCAAGCTGAGCTTCACTAGAGCAGCAGTGTGGGCTTGGAACAGCAGAGGAGCCTCAAACAATTGCTCCAAGAAATATAAACTGCTGCACTCCTCACAGCAAAGATGCTAACTCAGATGCTTATATGCTAACACCGTTAACTGTTTCATGGCCCAACACAGCACGGCAGAAAGCATACAAAGCTCTCCACAGTTTGTGCTGAGTGCCTTTCCCTTTTGCATTGTCCTTCAGCAATGCCCAGAAGACCAGTCTGTTTGGCCTCCCAATGCGTATGCAGGTGGTGAACTAGAGACCCACGTCTGCTCTGATGCTTTGCCACGGGATGGGGCTAAGGCCAGTGGAAAAAGCTGAGCGCTTTTCAAAAGCAGAAGCAGCTCAGATACATCAGAGCTGGGATTCATGAGTGTTGGACCACAGCAAAGCAGCACCAAGCGTTTGTGCCCAAAGCTGTCTGTCAGTAGCCACGTTGCTTCCAGCAGCCAAAAGACAGGCAGGGAAAATTCATTGTACGTAAAAGTCATAACAAAGTTTCTGTAGGTCAACCTGCAGAAGGATCATTAAAACACCCAGAGAAGTTGTGGGTGTCGCATCCCTGGAAGTGTTCAAGGATGGGGCTACGAGTAACCTGATCCAGTGAGAAGTGTCCCTGTCCATGGCAGGGTAGTTGCAACTAGACAATCTTTAAGGTTCCTTCCAACCTGAACCATTCTGTGATTCTGTGATAGTGCAGTTGTGTGGTTGGTGATCTCCATAAGGTCCCTGGTACTCAGCCCTGGTAAACCTTCGGAGCCTTGATGGGGCCACTCTCCCTCCTGCTACACAGGGAGTGGCCCCACCAAATGGTAAAATGACGTAGTAACTTCAAGAGGCTAAGGCTTCAAGAGGCTTTAAGAGCAAGTGATCTCCAGTCATTATATTCCAAACTTAATTTTTTATTAAGATGTGAACAATTGTCATTTGTTCCTTTACCTGTGAGGCTCTCTGTTAACTATCCCCAGCCTCTACCACTATCAGAGGCATAGGCCTTCCTAATAGAGTGAAAGAACAGTTAAATGGGGCTATGCCTCTTCCTGGAAAGCAGCAATAGGAAAGGCATCCTGTTCCTTTGCATCATCAGCTGTTATGGTGTGATATTGCACCAACAGAAGCTCAGAGAAAAGTTAACTTATAAAGCTCAGAGAAGACAGCAGCTGAAAAGATTAATACTTGTGATGGGTTGCCTGGAGGGAGGATGAAGCTGAACTGATGAGACCAAGATCTATATGAAGACAGCTGGGATACTGCGCTTTTAATTTTAAAAAAATTAAAACTTGAAGGAAAATACAATTTTTTTTCATCACTTTGACTTCCCTTACAGCCCAGTTTGACACTCTTTAAATCTGATCTTTAAAGTTACTCATGATCACCTACAGATAATCTACTCTGGCTTTAAATCAAGTCTGCTCATCCCTAGCTTTTTAAATATTTCCTTCCTCTTTAAAATAAAGGTATCAAGTCTCTTCTTTTTTCTTTTTTTTTTTTTCTTTTATTTTTTTAATCTCCATTTCTCTGCAATGCAATTAGAAGCACAGGAAAAAGATGCATGTGGTCTAAAGGAGACCCAGACCTAGCACTGTGCAGAGTGGATGTGGCCTCTCTTTAGAGGACATCACCCTGTCATGTGTATACATAAGCCACTCTATACCCTGTGCTATGGACCATGGTGTGTTTTCTGGAGCAATGTTTGATAAAAACATCTCGAAGTCTTTGTATATGTAAGTTCAGGAGAAGTAAGGAGATTTGGTTTTTTTTTTATTTCTATGCATTACGTTAACAATTCTGGATCCTGGTCTGGTGTTCAGATATCAAGATTATGCTGTAATTCAAAAAGGCTACACAAAAATCATCTGAGGGATAGAGAAAATGTCTAGTGCTAAAAGAATAACGGAGTTCAATCCACTAATCAAAAAGAATAATTGAGAAATTACTTAAAAGCCACATTGCTCCACAAATGTACCCAACATGAGCTATAAAAACCTCTTCATCCTAGCAGAAAGAAGCAAAGTATGAACCCATTGAAGATAAAGAATAAAAATACAAAATGAAAATGCAGTAAGGCATACATTTTTAATACACTGAGCATGCTTAAACTCCTGAATAAACTACCAAAGGAAGTGGTGAACTCCCTATTATTGAGTGCCTTTGGACCAGGACTCTATGGCTTGCAGGAAGCTGTGCCTCAGACAAAAACCAGTTTTGGGTTCTATGCAGGGTCACTGAATGAAATACAATACCCTGTTATATGCAGGAAGTTCATTGATTTAATGGTCCCACCTTGCCATCAGTTTTCTGTATTCAGCTGCTCGTAACTATGGCATTACTAATGGCCAAACTCATGTTGAAATGTATCATGTTCTTTTTTACCTTTGTGTATGTCCATATGGGTATAAAGTCTAAAGAAATTAATCTTCCATGTTGCGTTGTGTCAATGCAAGTCATGCAATCTTTTCAATGTAAAACAGAGCAATGCAAAGTATGAGAGATTATTTGCCAGCACCACAGGCCCAGAGACCATCCTGGAGCACACATTCAGCAAGGCACAACATATCTGAGACATCAAGTCTGCTGCAGAAGCCCAAAGTTTCCTCACTATAATCTTCCATGCACCGGATGTCCTAATTTTTAAGGTCCTCTGCTACCAGGAGCCCAAGGCTGAGGGATGAGTTTGGGGAACTTCCTTGACTTTAGACACTGATACACCTCAGTGAAGTTGCTCGAATACAAAAAATGACACAGCTCTAGATGGTAAATTTGGCTGTAGGGCATGTCTTGTAGGGTGAGCACAGTCACAGACATATGGTCAGCACAAAGTCAGTCCTCCTGGTCAAAGTTTTTCTCAAAAATAAGCCAATTGCCCTTCATATAGATGTATGTATTTTTCATCCACACAGCTCTATACTTAGAACTTTTTGTTCTGCTGCCTCCAGTCTTTCTCAGCCTGGTCTGAACCACTATCTTGTTCTTCTCAGGTTATCTTGTTGTTTTCTGGCCCAGCCACCCATATGTCTTTATTTTCACAGTCACATTAAAGTCCATCTCTTTTCCCAGCCGTTTGTAAAAACTTGGTCTTTCTTTGCCTCGTTCCAAGCTACCTATTGATCAATGGACACTTTCATTGCCAGTTGCTGAATCAATTTATCTTTCACCTACTCAGTACCGAAAAAGTCTGGCCAACCAATCCAGTGGCTCTTGCAGACAGACAGACAGAGTCTAAAGCCAAATTTGGTCCATAGTGCTGAACTTCATAGCCTGAACTGAAACAGACATAACAGAAAATTTGGCATCATATACCTGCAGTCTGGGGCTTCAGAGATATTTTTAGGGCATCTAGAGTTAAATCTGGAACCCATGCTTCTTCTCTTGCTTGAAAGATATTGCTGTGACAGCAAGACCCCAAGGGTGATGGAAAGTGTTTGTCAGAGAGACAAGGTAACTTAGGAAAAATACTCAAAATGCTTCATCTGCTACCTATGATCAACGCAGAATGTGCCTTTTCAAAGAAAAATAAAAGTTAAATTGGGAAATTACTTTAGAAGATAATTGAAATGGTAGGGAATTGGGCTGGAAGGAGGTTCAAGTGCCATTTGCAAACGCTTTCATCCACACCTTGTGAAAAACAGGAGAGTAGCCATTTTCAAGACTCATTCAAGAATAGGACATAATTCATCATAGTTCTCTCCAAGACTTGAATTCTCCTTACTCAGTATATATGTGGCTCTATGAGACATGTCAGGCTGACCTTGAGTACTGGTCACCCCAGTCCAAAAATCAATCAAACACTGCATGCAAGCTTTGAAGAGAATATGTGACATTTTTTGGACTTTGAGTTTATGTACTTAAGGCACTTCAAATGAACTGTGTCTCTATATACAAATTGTTTAACCTAGTCCATCGTTTCCTTGCTTCATTCTTAGAACATCAGAGAAATACAAAAAGCAACTATAAGAAGCTGGGAAAAGTTTACCTTTTATAACATGTAAGGATGTGGTTTCGCAGTGCAAGGTGTTGCACAGCCAAAGAAACCCTGTTTCCTGGAGCAGTTGACAGGACAATCCCACAACAGCTCTGTCAGCAGCACACCACAGCCTGGGGACACTGAAAATACCCTGAATAAGGGGGGAGAAATATTTGAGGTCAAATTCTTTGTAATGTAAAACTCTGATGGGGTTTACAAGCTATGGCAAAAATTCAGACAATTGTGCAATATAACCAAGAAGTAAATTTAGAGAAAGACTTTGAGAGCAGAGAAAATGTCCACCTTGCTATATCTGTATTCTTTAATTTAACTACAAAAAATAGCACACAGAAACCTGGGAGAAAACTGAGTCACTGTAAACATACTTGGTATAAAATTTAGAATTTCATTCTTATTTAAAATAACCAGGGAAAGCTAGGAGAAGGACAGGTAGCAAAAGCAAAAAAAAAAAAAACAAACCCTAATTTTAATACAGAAAGCAGGCGAACTGACCTTCAGGTCTCCTAAGTCAAGCCAGCCCAGTAGTGGGCACAATCCAACGCTGCTGCAGCTTCCCAGTTTAATGCGTTGATGAGACACTAAAGCAGCTGAGGAGGAGTGTGGGTTTAAGTATAATCAAGGACTGCCTTCCATGGGTTTATTCTTGCTACCAATTTCATAATTAAGCAGTTAATCCTGTTAACACATTGCTTGTTGCTTTAATTTCAAGCCTGTCTAGCTCTTAAAAAAATATTTCAGCAAATCTGACAGGCAGAAAAATCCCCACTTTTTCAAAAAAGCAAGTTGCCTCAAAAGCATCAACATAGATAAAAAACACTGGGGTGGCTACAACCCAAAATGCAAGCACAAATCCCAGAAACCAGACCACGAGGGGTACACCAGGAGCTCTGCAGCTGGTGTGGGTCACTTAAAAAGATGATCAAGAGGCAGGTACCTGAAGAGGCAATCCATAGCAGCAGACAAAATCGGTACTAAAGAAACTGCCACAAAATCCAGCACAAAATTTCTTCCTCAACTTGCAGCATGCCATCTACCAGCTGAGATGACTGTTTCTCAGATCTGTTGATTGCTTTTGAGTTCTAATTATTTTTTAATTGCTGTTTAAAGATATTTATACTCTTAAAGAATCATGATTTTTCAGGATAATTAGCTACAAATTTCCAGAAACTGAGAACCTATTTACCAGCAAACTGCGGCAGTATCAAAGAGAAAGCTATTTCTTTCTATTCTCATTTCAGTGCATCAGCAATCTTCATCAGGAGTTACTTCTGGTGTCTGGAGCACTGTTTGTTGACAATGTGTGTCCCAGATCCAAACTTAGTTTTCTCAGCATTTATTTTGCACGGGGAATCTTGTCGTATTTGAACTCTATTGCAATTACCATTGCATTCAAGCAGCAGAAATGTTTCTTAAACACAGTACAGATGTGTCTTTTTTAACCAGCCATGGTGCCTTTGTCTTTCAAGCCCACTCTTAACCAGGCTTTGCATCACTGCTTACAAAAAGCAGCTGGAGTTTAATAACTTGGAGACAGCCCAGCCTGACACAGCACTACTCCTCCAGCTGACCTCACCAACCAGCATTGAGAGATGGATGCCATGTGCTCCACAGTGTGGCCCAGCACCAGACCAAAGGCTGATGGCACCATGGGGAAGTGTGAGTACCACACATTGACATCAGCACTGCTACAAAAGAAGTACATCTGGTTTTGTGAGAGATGTTGTGCAGGTTGGAACAGTACCTGGGGACAGAAAAAATGGGAAAGAAACACCCAAAACCAGATCTTGCTCTTGTTTCTACAATCTTTACAAGCACAGCCCAAGAGAAGACCAAGTCCCCTTGGTAGCAGCCCGTACTACATCAAGCTTGCCCTGTACCTTGGAGGCAACCCCGGCTCTGTGCACTGGCACTCTTCAAGTGCCTCAAGCCCCAGGTCAATGACAACATTAACAATGTGCAATATATTCAGGGATAAACCATACAGCAGGCCTACCTACCAGCCCTGACACTAGANGTCCCTGCCCATGGCAGGGGGGTTGGAACTCGATGATCGTTAAGGTCCCTTCCAACTCTAACCATTCTATAAACTTTTGCTACTTCCCATTCAAAATACTTCCAGTGGGAAATGCCAAAAATTCAGTCTAGGTTCTCTTCTGACCTGGTTTGAGTTCAGCCTATTTCCTTCTGTACTTTTGCCCAGCAAAGCAAAGCGTATGTTCCTAGCTCCAGTCTGTAATCAGAGTTTTCCATCTCCTGGGTGGCTGGTTTATGCCATCGTTACTTTTATTGTCTACAGCAACCCTGCTACAGGGCTATGCCTTTTGTGCTTGAAGTGAAGCATTATCTGGATGAACCTGTGTAGTGTCTGTTGCACATACAGTGAGAAAGCAAACCTGCGGGACGAGGCTCTCCTTCGTGCTGGGACTCTCCTGTCAATCTAACAACAGGGGGACCACAGCCAGGTTAATCTAAGGATAGGCCATTTGTCACCAGAGTGGGGCTGGTAAGGACAGCAAACTCTCTATCACTCTGGCAGTGCTGTTCATCCAAAAAAATTCATGCCATCATCTGGGCATCTTCATGGTGGCTTAAGGCTGCACCATCTTCCCTCAGCTGGAGCATAAAGATGACAGGCTTGCTTTTGGGAAGCAGCTTACCTTAATGAAGTGGTGTGATTTTCCTGAGTCTTGGCATTCAGGAACCATACTGGGCAAGCACAAAGTCTTTGGGAATGATTCACTGGTGTTTGTATGAGGTTCTTCTAATTTCTTCTCCTTTTTTCTCTTTTTTTTTTTTTTTTTTTTTTTTTCCCTTGCTACCAGCTGCTTCATATTTTGCTGCTTGGTAGAGGAGGAGAGTGTTTCATCTTGCCAGGATCCAGTTCAGTGCATAGACATTACAGAATTGGAGCTGCAACCTGGTTTGTTTTTCCAGTTTGCAGCCTTTGTTCAAAAACTCAGCAGCAAGTCCCAAGGCACAGTGTGCCAACACCAGAGACCGTGAGTAATACAGAGGTGATTTCTGGAACATCTTTTCCATTTCTAATTCAACTCCAAAAATATTTTTATAACTTTCATTTTTTGCCTCTGCTGTGATCCATAAACAGAATAGACATTCAAGCTGAAAATTGCTAAAAGTTTCTTACTTGTTCGCATGAAAAACAAAGTTTTGAGCTTTCCTGGCCTAATGGTGCTAGTTCTATATTCAGAACATAGTAATTTTTCAAAGAAAAAGGTCTGTTGGGATCAGATCCAGGAATATCTTCAGATTTGCATAAGAGTGGGACAAGCAGGAATCCCACTCTTCAGAGCTCCAGTGGGCAGTGAATTTGAAAATAAGACTGGAGAAAATCCAGGAGACCTGAATTGTGGTTAGGTTGGTAAATATGGGTGAAACACACAACAGGCTTATCAGCAGGCAGCGTAACTGAGGAAGCCTGGTCTCCTGTGGATCTATACCTTGCAGTTGTACTCTCCGATGCCTTAATAACATTTGAGTTCATGTTGTGGCCCTTATCCCAGGGATATTAACAGTATGTCTCTCATCAATCCACCCTCTGTTATATTAGAACTTGTCAAAAAATAATCTCCTTGGGACCATTGCTAAATGTGATTGAAATTGCACAAGCCAAAAAAACCCTGGGGAAGAGAGTGACAGATAGATGTAGAGAGAGTATGAGCACAGAAGCCCTGTTTCAAAATGAAGGCAGGCTAAAAGCTGGCATAGTTGCATTCAAAGTGGTATCCTGCTAATTTAAATCTATCAGTGAACATTTCCAAGTGTACCAAAAAGCGCCAAAAGAACAGGTTGTTTGCTTATAAAGGGAACGCCTTAACCATTTAACTATCACTTTTGTCGACTGATGGGGAAATGCAGTGTTACGTGGGCAATCAGACTGGAAGATCACAAACGCTCTTTCCAGATTTAAAATATGCAGGAGCATCAAAGAGTGTAAAAAATGTAAATCAAAGGAACCAGTTTCTATCTGGATTGAATAAATGAAGGATCATTGAAAAATGACAGGGTTTGTGGGGAAACAGTAGTTAGAGAGTATGCTTACACATATGCTTATAAACTTATATACACTTCTGCTTACAAACAGCGCCAGGAATGTTCCCAAGTGCTGCAACTCAGTCCTTTACACTGCTAACTTGCCAGAAAGTCCCTGACATAGCTTGTCCTCAGTCTTTCTCCCAGCCATGGATCGGATGTTAGAATGGACCAAAGGCCAACAGACAACTGGGCGGCAGCCTCCCAGTCTTATAAGATGAAAAAAAGAAAGAGTTTAATAACTTGGAGACAGCCCAGCCTGACACAGCACTACTCCTCCAGCTGACCTCACCAACCAGCATTGAGAGATGGATGCCATGTGCTCCACAGTGTGGCCCAGCACCAGACCAAAGGCTGATGGCACCATGGGGAAGTGTGAGTACCACACATTGACATCAGCACTGCTACAAAAGAAGTACATCTGGTTTTGTGAGAGATGTTGTGCAGGTTGGAACAGTACCTGGGGACAGAAAAAATGGGAAAGAAACACCCAAAACCAGATCTTGCTCTTGTTTCTACAATCTTTACAAGCACAGCCCAAGAGAAGACCAAGTCCCCTTGGTAGCAGCCCGTACTACATCAAGCTTGCCCTGTACCTTGGAGGCAACCCCGGCTCTGTGCACTGGCACTCTTCAAGTGCCTCAAGCCCCAGGTCAATGACAACATTAACAATGTGCAATATATTCAGGGATAAACCATACAGCAGGCCTACCTACCAGCCCTGACACTAGACAACAACACCATGGACTCTTCTTGAAAGACGACTCAAGCTGTTATACACAATAATTTAATTCTTTTTTTTAAATAGGAGAATTTTGTGAAACAAGAAAGCACAAACACTTCTAGTTCTGGTGTAAGGTATCCCTCAAATCTGTTTCCCCACTTCTTGCACTTTTCCTGCAGCTGGACTCCAAAATCCAGTCCCTTTTCCAGCTGCCAAAGGTATCTTTCGAACCCCAGTGAACTGCCACGGCAACACCATGAAGCCACTTTTGTCTCTCCTTGTACAGTTGAGACAATGTGAGGTTCAGAAGCATGTACTTGACCCATCACTGACAGCCACCAGCTTTGACCACCCACCAAGTGAACTTCTCTTTCTGGAAGTGAGAAGACGCTCCCTCTTGGTTTAACAAGGTCATGCACCTGCTTTGGGTTCAGAGGTGTAAGAGATCAAATTCGGTTGAAAATTAAGGTGTTCAAATTTCAATAAATACCTGTATATGTAAATGATGTCCATGCTCTCCATTAGCACACTTGTCCAAGCACTGACTAAACGTATTTCCTCTCCTATATTGTTGCCTTCTCCTTGAGGCGGACTCCAGCCTTCCTGCATCTATTCCTCTCCCACTCTTCTTGCCATGACATCCTTCCATCTCATCTCTTGTGCCATGCAGGACTACACTCTGACTGCATTATTTGTCACTTCCCCATTATTTGTCATAATCCAGTTTCTAGCTCTCCTCGATACACCTGCCGTCCCCGTGCTCCCAGTCTACACTCTCTCACCATCTATGCCCCTTTAATCTAAAAGGCTCCCAGGAAAAAGCGAAAGGGTTTTGGTATCTCTTCAAGACCATGCTCTAGTTTGTAGTCTGAGTCCCTCTGAACCCAGAGAGCTCTTGCCTTCCAGCTCAGGGCGCACTGGCATCTGTTGCTCACTTCAGCTGTTTCATTTTCCCTTTTTCCCATGACAAAGAGACTCCAAGCAGAAGTAACTTTCTCCCACATCATATATTCATCACACAAGCTGTGCTGCTTAAAAAGAGACCAGTAGTGGGTTAATAAAAAAGGTCCAGGAAAATTGAATCAGTGCATCAAATGAGTTGTCAAATGCAAATTTCTTATAAAATGCATGTTCTTGTATCTAGAGGGGAAAGGGTGCGCACACGGAGCTCCTGCTGATTGCCTCACTGGCTGAAAGCGTGTTGATGGTTAGATTTGCTGTTCACCTCCACCTGCACTGTCTCTTGTAATCTGACAGTACGAAACTTCCTTTCACCTGGTGCGCTGCAAGAGGAAAGCCGCTAATTTGCTTCAAGCCAAAATGCCCTCAGCTTGCTCAGCACTATCACTCTACCAGCAGGAAAAATGTTTCTTTTATCCTATTTCATTTCTAATCCACAGCATCGATACAGGAGGGCTTGATTGGGATGTATTAATGAATGCTGCCTTCCCCATCCCATAATCCTGCTCGTATCAGCATTTATTTTCAGTCTTTGCCCTAGAGAGGAGATAGCTTCACAAACATTAAGTCATCTGTATATTACAGGTAATATCTAGAGAAAAGTGCGAGCCATACATTGGTAAAAAACACTGGCACTTTCTTTTTTGATTTGAATGGTGAAACAAACTATCAGAAACCAAAGGAAAGGTTCCCAGCACCGTTTTTATGTTAAAAAGATAACTCATGCAACAAGTAAGGGGAGCACGATAAGCAGGGAGTAAGTAAGAAAGTGCTTGAGTGGTGATGGGGAAATCTTAATCCTTTGCTGAAGGCATTTAAACTGAAGGACTTAATTGCTTCCATGTTAATTATGATGTTATTCTGTAATATCTGTGAGTGCTCTTTTGGTGAAGCTCTAATACCTCTGCAAAAAGTTAATGTTTTGTATCCGATTAACTCAAATGGGTAAGATGGCATGTATTTAGGAAAGACGGGGAACTTAATGGTATGAGTACAGCCCCCCTCCACCTCTTTAGGAGGAAAACCTGTGAGACAAGGACTCCGCTGTTCTAACACAGGCTCAGGTACGGAAAGCCCTCATCAATCCACTTAAGCTCTGTTCTCAGTTTCCCCAAATACCATAGGAAGGAAATATTTATCCTCAGGAGATTATGAAGATTATTTTTTAATTTGTTTTTAACTGATTCTCATCTTCTGAAGATAGAAATCTTTATGTGAGTGCTTCAGACTGTTAAGCATATAAAAGCAATGAGAGGAAAAAAAATTGATTTCTTTTTGAAATAGATTTTTGCATCAAACATTGTATACTGTGTAAACCAAACAAAATAGAAATTCTTCTCTTCTCGTAGTCTTGAATGTTATGTAGACTCTGCAAATATTGCCTGAATTGCTTTTTTTTACATTTTATCTATTTGCATCTCTTTCAGACAATTCTTTCCATTGACAAGACCGAGGACTTCATAGTTTCTGTAGTTATATTTCATTCTGTCTTTTGAACAATGGTTCTGTGAAGGCAAATGGCAATCAATTATCACTGCTAGTTTCAACAATGACTTTTCATCATTCCTAGAGGAATAATTTCTTGCAATCTGCAAAAGTAGAATTAAAAATAAAAACCCTCAGAAAATGATTTCAAGTGACAAAGAGTACAAAATACTAAATGACTGAAGGCAAACATGCTCAAGCAAGCATTTTTTTCTACATCAGAACTCACTGAAGAAACATTTGGGTTAATGCAGAGGGTGCTGGAATTTGCTGTCCCTCTCAAACTGGAGTATATGACCCTGGAGAGGAACTCCTCCATGGTGCACTTGAAATGCCATGGGTTTCTCTCTTTCTAAAGGCAATATGCAACAGAAACTCAAACTGCCTAGAGTCGATGACTTCCAGGAAGCACAGAAAGGCCCTGCATTGGTCTAGCCTCTTCTGGGAGAAGAAATATCTAGTTTTCTAAATTTCTCATTCTGTCTCAACTTGATGAGGAGTTGTTCTTCCTCTTCATTGTAACTGGGGTTTATTAATAGTGCCAAGCTATAAAACAGCTACTGCATTTTACTCCAGAGGTGGCTCCACGTGTGTGGTGAAAAGGATGATCTCCATCTACAGCTCATAAAGAGTTTTATATAAATGTCCATTACCCATGTAATGGCAACAGCCAACAGTTTTATTAGGCAATATAAAAAGATATTAGGGATATAAACTGTAAATGCCTCAGGGCACAAGCCAATCAATGACTGTCTGGAGTTATCCAGAAGAAACTTTCTGTCTGCAAGTTATTCCCCCATCATCTGTTAGGGCATTTCTTGCTTCTCTCTGCAAAACATCCGGAGGCAGACACACAGAGGCAGACTGCTGAATCCCACCAACGTCTGGTTGGGTCCAGTCCAGCAACTCCCTCATTCTTGCCTCAATGAATAAATGAAGTGTGGCACTTCACTTGATCAAATGATTGATCTCCAATGAAGATCAATCCAGGAACTCTCCCATGAAATTTATGCTTGCTAAATCCTTTTTTTTTTAACTTTGTGTTAGTGTAGTTCAGGAGATTTCCTTGCTATGTTCAAGCCCTTCAAGTAGTAGGTGAAATGGCAATAAGCTCTTGGTTTTCAGGTGGTGAAGAGGACAGTATGATGAATCCTGCAATCCAGAGAGTCATAGCCTCAGCTTTTGCCTTGGGACTCTGGAAAAATCTTTTGGGCCTTCTCTGTTTCATAACATCACATTACTAACCTTTAAGACGCACACATCCCTGCATAGATCCTCCAGCTTTCCTACCCACCTGCTGAGCTCTTCTTTTCCAGACCATGTCTCAAGTGCTTCAACCACTCCTCTCAGGTTTTACTTTGTTATAGTCTTTTAGCATGTCTCTCACAGAACCATCCTTCCCCAGGCAGCCCAAGCCTGTGTTCCTCAAGCTCTTTCTCATTTTCTTCAGCTATCTCCCAAATGTGTCTCTTAAATCTCCACTCCTCTCTCTCTTCTCCCGTTGTCCTAAGCTTGCCTTAGCTGGTTCCCTCAGTTTGTCCTTGCCATTTCTCTCTAGTGTAGTTAATCCTGGCAGCTAATTGACATACATGAAATAAGAGTATCTTGACAACCATATTGTATGCATGTCACACACCCTAATGGTTCCAGAAGCCCTATGGAATAGATGGAGCAGCAGCAGAGTGTAACATTAAAGACATTAAAAAGACTTGAAATGTTGTTACTAGGCTAGGATTGCTTTTGCATTAAAACACACTCATTGAGATTACTGGAATATTTTGTGGCAGCCTCCCAAACATTCACACAGAAGCTGGTGCTACTTTCAGGGGGTGCCTTTCCCATGGGCTGCTACCTCTTCCATCAGACAGAAATATCCATAATCTCATCACATAACCTGCTTGGGTTAAAACACCTTTCTGTCTGAAGAGGTAACGATAGGATCTCTAATGGGTGGGATGACAGAGCCTTCATTTGTGTTGTCTCTAGAGGGATGACTGAGGCATATTTCGGTGAAGGGAGAAGGGCCTCTGTAATATAGGTCTTTTAATATAGATCTGGCCAGGTGTTCTGTGATAGTGTCATGGTTCAACCCCAGCCAGCAACTAGGACCATGCAGCTGCTCTCTCACTCTCCCCAGTTGGGATGGGAAAGAGAATCAGAAGAGTAAAAGTGAGAAAAAACTCATGGTGAAATAAAGACAGTTTAATAGGCAGAGCAAAAGCTGCACACACAAGCAAAGCAAAGCAAAGTAAAACAGGGAATTAATTCACTGCTTCTCATCAGCAAGAAGGTGTTCAGCCATCTTCAGGACAGCTGGGCTCCATCACGTGTAATGGTTGCTTGGGAAGATACACGCCATCACTCTGAATGTATCCCCCTTCCTTCTTCTTCCCCCTGCTTTATACACTGAGCATGTTGTCATACAATATGTAATATCCCTTTAGTCATTTGGGGTCAACTGACCCAGCTGTGTCTCCTCCCAAGTTTTTGTGCACCCCCAGCCTACTCACTGGTGGGGTGGGGTGAGGAACAGAAAAGGCCTTGGAGTGCTTAGTGACAACCAAAACCACCGCTGTCAACACTATATCCCATCCCAAATGCAAAACACAGCACTACACCAGGGGCTAGCAAAAAAGTCCACCTTATCCCAGCCAAAACCATTGCAGATAGGAAGTTCTTTTAGATGGGAAATAAGAGACAAAAGCTTGATCTCACTGAAGATCACAGCAGTTTCACCACTGACATAGGACTGAAAGTAAAATCACTTCAGTCAAAGCCCCCATTTTCATAAGGTGTAAATCACAAATGTCAAACCCATCAAGGGTCTCCCTGGTTCAGATCTCAGAGCAGTGCTTCTTCCGAGCTGGGTTTGCAGAGGAAACATCTCATTCAGCCACACTGCGTATGACCACCTCTGTCAGTCAGCCTGCTCCCAAAAACTTTTGAATCTCCGTTTTGAAGGATAGGGATTTCCAAGATATTAAATTCCTGTAAGACTTATAAAAATATGTTGCAAGAAAGAAGAAAGATTGGAACAGACTTACTAGATACCAATGAATTCATACTACAAAGAGATACCATCACTTCTCTAAAGTGGAGAAGATCTCAATTTGCATCTTAATAGAAACCAGAGAATCCATTTCTGCCCTTGTGGCCCCAGGATAAGAGTTGCAGCTATGATTCAGTTTCCCAGATGGAAGGAAGTGATAGAGCTTCCTGATTTTTAGCGGGTATTGAACAGCCAACAACTAATGAGGTCCCTTTCTAGTTGTTGCAAATTGTTCTCCAAAACTTGTAGCACCTGTAATTAGACATTTTTAACATCTTCAGCCCTTGTTCTTCCTTCAGTTTCCAGACAGAAACTAACCTTCTAAGTAATTGGTAGCAACAGTAACCTTTGCTATTATCTCCAGGAAACTGGAAAAGGGTATCACTAAAATAATTAGAGGCCCTCCAAAGCTGGACCTTCTGACTTCCCAGGTCTAGCTGGCACTTCCAGGAGCTGTGAGGCAGCAAGCACTCAGCAGGTACTAGGACTCAAAACACAAAGACACTCCAAGCTGACAATGCTATACTTGTCTTGATTGTCTTTTATCACACCTTATTCTTTCATTTCAGCTGTTCTTTCATCCTTTATGGTCTCTAGTTTCCTCTTTATGTCCTATTAGACAGTTTACTATTCTTACCTGTCTCTACTGAAGTTATCCACCACTGGAATATTAGATACTCTTATCTCACTAGCGGACAGTTTGGGGTTTTTTTTTCCTTTTTTCTCTCTCTTTTATCCAGTCTTTTCCCATTGCTTTCCAGTATTTCTATTCCTTATCTCACTAAGTGCAAGAACCCAGGATTGTGGTTAGGGAACGATTCAGCTGGAAGCAGAGGGCAGAGGGCAGCATGCAAAGCCAACACCTGTAACTACCAATTGCACCTGCCAACCTGCCACCAAAAGAGGAAGAATAATAATGCAATCAAATGGAATTCATATCCATGTTTCAAACTCTGCTCATTACCAAGAAGGCTTTCAGGACTGACAAGTTTTTAATCCTGTAACTCTATTATGAGCTGTTGCCAACAGCAGAACCTGGAGCTGTGACACAAGTTGAGATAGGATGGCTTGGCATGGCAATTGAAAGTCATCTCACCTCATGTGAGATGACAGTTATGGCATGAAACCACAGATAAGATGGCATTTGTAAATATATTCTTTATAGATTTTTTTTTTAACCAGGTACTATGAAAGCATACAACAGCAAAAGAACCTGTGAACCCAAATAAACATGATCGTTACCTCCTGCTGAACTGTTACGCGCAGCCAAGCAATGCCTTCTGCTCAGAGAAAACTAAGGGGTTGCTGTGAGTGTGTTATACTTTCCCCTTCTTTTCAGCAGCTTATAGTACAGCTGGTAAAATTTTGCTCTGGTTAGAAACTTGATTTATAAAGTCTCCAGTCCTAAAACAGGAAATGAGTATTTTATCCCCTCAAATTTAGAAGGATTTTTTTTTTTTTTTTGGCTTTTATGTTCCACAAAATCTGTTTTTATTTCCTATAAAGCCCAGTCCAACTGCCAGCAAAATCTGTAGAGATTCCCCCTGACTTCAGCTGGGCTCGGCTCATGCCCTGAGGCAGCGCTATAGAAACAGACAACACCTAATGAAATCATGTGTGTAAAGGACCAGGGAATCCCACACTAAATCCCTAACCCACAAACAGCCATGCCTCAGCTTAAATGTGCATTAAAACTGAAGTCAAAAAGCCACTCACGTCTATCAAGTTAAGCTCACGTTTAAATGTTTACTGGAGTCGGTTCTTGTTACAATGAACAGGAAAAGCTATGCAAAACTATCGTGAGTAAGATCGGTCCTTCCCTTATGCTGCACAGTATCCTCAATCCTTAGGGCTTTCTACTGTCTGGTTGCAGGGCCTTTCACAATTTTTATACAATCAAGTTGCTTTCATTTTATCCTTTCTTGTTATTAACGAGCATCATGTGCTTCTTCCGCAGCATCTTTCCACTGACCTTGGAGTGCTCCAAGGAGAAATCTCAAAACTGTTTATCATAGTTGAAGGCAGACCTCTAGAAGGCAAACCACTGTAAAATACATAACAATAGGCATGTTTATTTTCCTAAAAACAGGAGACAGACCAAAAGTTTTTCTGGTTTTGTATCACATACAGAAAAACTACACCATAGAGATAACCTGTGATCTCTCTACAGTCTCACAAAATACAGATAGCAGAATAGGGAACCGAACTACAGTTCAA
The DNA here is from genome assembly GCA_013398155.1 of Pedionomus torquatus. Taxonomy (NCBI): domain Eukaryota; kingdom Metazoa; phylum Chordata; class Aves; order Charadriiformes; family Pedionomidae; genus Pedionomus; species Pedionomus torquatus. Next base: position 522,751 of record VZRU01011994.1, on the reverse strand, counting down.
CCAGTAAATTCACAAAAAGATCATCTTTTCTTGTCTTATGATCCACAGTGACTTTCTCTTTATTTTTTCAAAACGGGAAATCAAACTCGAGGAGGTTAAGGTAGAGGTCAAAAGCTACCTAGAAACTCACTGGCAGAGCTGTGAGACGAATGTGAAAATTCTGGCTCCTCACAGCACTTCCTTCCCCTCTCAGATCTGTTTCAATGAAATAAAATAAAAAAGAAGCCACAAACCCCTGCTCTCAATTTTCTGCAAGCGGGATTTGATGTGTTAGATGGATCCATCAAATGCAGCTTATTACCTTGATGGAGGGTAGGCTTTCCAGCATCACCTCCCGCCATCTGCCTTCCGCTCACTGATGCCACCGCAACCCTCTTTGAGAGGCGGGTCTGCTCCCTGCGAAGGCAGCCTGTGGATTTGATCCTCTCCTCCTGGAGCCAGCACGGTGTGCAACCAGGCTTGAATGAACCCAGGCTACAGCTGGGAGGAGCAAAACAGGGCAAAAAGAAAAGCAAACTTAAACAATCAAAGGCAAATTGTCAAAGCTGACCTGTTCCTTCACAAATATTACTGTATCTTTTAAACCCTTACCCTTATCGCTCTGTACAACTACTTGACAGGAGGTTGTAGAGAGGTGGTCTCTTCTCCCAAGTCACATGTGATAGGACAAGAGGAAACGGCCTCAAGTTGCACCAGGGGAAGTTTAGATTCAATATTAGGAAACATTTCTACCCCAAAAGGGTTGTAAAACACTGGAACAGGACTCTCATGGAAGTGGTGGAATCACCATCCCTGAAGGTATTTAAAAGATGGGTAGCTGGGCTGCTCAGGGACATGGTTTAGTGGTGTTTTATGTCAGTGTTAGGTTGATGGCTGGACTCAATATGAAAAGTCCCTTCCAACCTCAACAATTCTATGATTCTATGAAATTGTGGAAATTTCAGACACACTAGCTAGAAGGTTTCCTTCTACACAGGATGACCTCATTCTCTGAGTATAAGTCAAACCTCTGACGTTTGGCTGCTAGAAATGCTGATAGCTTTGTGCTACAAAGCATAATCCCGCATAATACAAGAGAAATACTTCAATATGCACTGTCAAAATGGATTTTCTGACGTGTGATCTCATTGCAGTCTCTAAATGAGATGGAGAGACACGGTAAAGCCCTGATGCAATGTTTTCTGCATTAACAACAGATCTTTCTTGTTGATAAGCTGTGTGCAGAACCGATCCTCATCATCATTCCTGTGGGAGCACCTGCAGGCTGCAGACCCCTCTGTTGCTGACCCTCTTGCAGAGCAGAGCCATGCGATGCCCTTGAATAACACTTGTGCTGGAATGGCTTGTTGAGGAAACGTGAAGAATGGCCTCGAAGCAAATTCCTGGTGTCGTCACCACTGAGCTGTCTTGTGCTGCCACATCACGTTTCTAGAGAAGTCTATGAGCGCTGTCACTACTTGTTAACTCGCTTAGCACTGTGCCAGCGTTACCCGCTGCCATGAGAAGTGAGAAGAGACAAAAAAAGCTGCAAGAAATTTGTAGAGAAGTCCTTGGCTTGACCAGGAGGCTGAATCTCTACAGAGAAGCAGATAGTCTGAGAGAAATCCACCTGCAGGATATGGGAATGTGATGCTTGACTGGGGATTTGATCACATCAGTCCTGAGGCACTTCTGATTTGGGAAACTTTATCTCAGAGAAAAAAGAAAAAGATCTGATCAGGAGATGCCAGAGTTTCTAGTTCACAATGACAGACCCAGAAACCATGGAATTTTCTAGGTGATTAGTGATTTTCATATAATTTGGAGGAGATTACAAATAATTATTTTAATGGTTTTAAAACCCAGTTTAGTGAAGCACTTAAACACTGTTTGTAAGCCTAACCATTCAGTATTTAAGTTCCTTCTCAACTGATATTTTACTGGACTGGTATCTAAAATACAGATCTGTAAAAAGCAGTCTCACAATAAGTAACTTTGGAGTGTTATAATTTTTCCCCTTTGAAATAAAAAGAAAAAAAAAAGACAAAGCATTGCCAATACACGAGCAATAAACTGATGTTTGAGATGCAGTCACATCCAAAGTTCACATTTCAGGCAAAATATAGTGAATGTTTTTGTTATGTGTTCATGCCTAGTTCTTTCACTGCTATCTGCCATCCAGACCTTTTATTGGTAGCAAGCCCAGAAAGGCAACCCTAGCCCATTGAACACCTTTGCCCACGTTGATGGCCGGTGGCCCTACAAACAGAAAGCAATTCCCAGGTAACAAGCAGCTCCTCACACCGAAAATCATCAGTGGTGTTTTGGCTCAAGTTAGATTTTGGATCAAGGAGCCAGTGAATTATGACTGATTGCCTTTTTAAAGTAACTCACACAGCAGCCCTGGGGAACAGATCATACTAAAACATTTTCAATATGCAAATAGTTCGATACTTCGAAAAACAGCAGTGTTGCTAGCATTTGGCCTGGTAAAGGAAAGAGTATATTAATTTGCCCAGGCAACTGTCTCTAAAACAGTGTATAAATAGCCCTTTGCATTAATTCAAAGTGAAATGTCAATGTTTCATAATTTATGATAGTGTGCTGAGATTCAGCTTCAATAGCTCACTGCTGGTTCAGTTAACATCAGGTCTAAAACCTGTCTTCCTGTCTTCTGAACCTTGAATCTTTGGGAAAGCCTTTTCTTTCTGCTTGGATTTATTTTTATTTATACTAGCTGCATTATTTATGATCATTTCACTGTAAATTAATGAGTTAAGAGAAAGCGAAACACACTGCTGTCGCAGTGCTTTACTCACATCTTCTTGAATCTGATCATCTTGGCAGGAAAATGATGAGCAATTCCTTTCGCTGCTCAGGATGAGGGAACCTAAAAGCTGTTTCCTGGTCTGTATCTGTAGAGATACGATAACATTATTAATCAGACATGATCGTTACGTTATTGTCTTTACAATAGTAATTTGAAGCTTTTTACCTTTAAAGACCTGCTGCAAAATAGCAAATTATTCTGAGGTGCGAAGCTGGGAGCTTTGCTCCTGGCCATGCCTGACTTCTTATGAGATTTGGGGCATCTCAGCCATCCTGCTCCCAACCCTCTTTCACAGTGGTGTAAATTCTGCTGAACCTGGCAGATACACGACTGTAAAATGGTCGTATGGGAGACAACGCGATTCCTTCTGCCCTAGTTATTCCTTAAGCGTAAGTCAGGAACTGCTCACCTCTGTGAGAAAAAAAAAATAAATACGATAATGAGATTGTTACAGATGAAGAAAACCTTTATATACATGCAAAATGGTCTGTCTAATCAACAGAGCTCACTCCCTGCTGGAGGAAGCTCCAGAAGAACAACAGGAGTCATTACCATGCTGGTAGGATTGATTAATAAGGAAAAATGCATTAACTACTTCTACTAATACTCATTAGCATTTATACATTGTACTATTCACTAAATGTATGTGTAAATAGCTTTCCTAAGTGACAAGTAAGGGTGCCTGAAGGGTGTAACATGATGTTACTCTTGTCTGGTTGTGTGGGTTTTGTGTCACAAGAAATGCCTCTGCACTGGTTAAGAAAGCAAGTACGAGGGAGCTGAAATAGGGAGAGGACACAGGGATGGCACCTTCTGAGACCTGAGACAGGTTTGCTATAAGAGCAAACGAAAGCTGTATTCCAGGGCTCAACAGGGGATGGGGGAATATGGAATTAAGGATGGGATACTGTTAACAAGCAGGGAGCAGTTATGGACAATGTGGCCCCTTGGAGCCTCAGGAATACACTATGAAGAGCAGGATCTCCCCCTCTCAAGACAAAGGTGCAGATTCTGATGCTCTTCTGGTTCTACTTAGGAAGCGGGTAGCAGAGAGTGGACACACTCAGAAAGCATCTGTGTTGGCCCAGATGCTCCCTGTTAGTGCCTTTTGTTCCACAATATGAATTTCTGGATAGAGGACTTTCAAATAACGTGGTTTAAATTTAGAAAGTGACTGTTCAGTTATCAGTGTAGTTGAAAATGATAATGAAATGAAGCCCAGTACCTCCAAAATACTGGTCAAAAGATGATTATCTGTGAAATGTGTGTTTTCTGGAGTTCATGTGCAATTATCAAGCCCTATTTTTAGACTGGGTTTCAGGAGTTGTGTTTAGTTCTTGGCTCTGCCACAGACTTCCTGCATGACCTTGGGCAAATCGGTTTCTTTCTCAGTACCATCTGCAGCATAATACATTTTCCTCCCACTCTAAATTTGTCTTGTCAATGAGGATTATGAGCTTTTTGGAATAGGGCATCTCCTTGCTGTGTTTATTTAGTGAGTGACACAGCGAGGCTCTGATCTTTCCTTCTGACTTCTAGATCGTTTTTTAATGCAATGGATAATAACCTGCTAGAAAAAGTGACTTGCACAAGATCACCCACCTCCGTGACCAATGCATCCAGGTGGTGGGCATAAAATCATTGCCTCTGTCGTGGATTTTAGACAAAGTTGCTATTTGTTACACACTTCCATTGCAGAACTTTTCATTTCAGCCGGTATATTTTACAAGCAGTTTTCGTATTTATTTTCCTTCTCATTTTTCACAGTGCAGACCATGCCCTCCTGCATTGTGATTATTACCCTCATCCCTGTGATTAGCGTGGAGTTCTTGGCTGGTTTTGTTTGCTCCCTTGTTTTTTCACCTTCACACTAAATTACAGCAGCAGATTGACTGGGGCATGTGAGCGTTTCATGGAATCGGTGAAGGGCACTACGTTGCTGGTCCTCACGGGGAACTTCTTACCTGTACGTCGGTTTAGGAGTCATGACCTGTAGCTGAGTGGGAGGCATGGACAAAGTGAAAGATCGGCAGACTAGAAAACAAACAGAATTAGCAGCACTTCAAAGCTCTTGCAGAGGAGGGAATAACTGAATGTAGTCACTGTTAGAGAAAGAGGAAGAGGAAGGAAGGAAGGAAGGAAGGAAGGAAGGAAGGAAGGAAGGAAAAAGAGAGAAAGAGAGAAAGAGAGAAAGAAAGAGGGAAAGAGAGAAAGAGAGAAAGAGAGAAAGAGAGAAAGAGAGAGAGAAAGAGAGAAAGAGAGAAAGAGAGAAAGAGAGAAAGAAAGAAAGAAAGAAAGAAAGAAAGAAAGAAAGAAAGAAAGAAAGAAAGAAAGAAAGAAAGAAAGAAAGAAAGAAAGAAAGAGGTAAGTGAAAGTGAC
>VZRU01011994.1:466450-515976 GCA_013398155.1 Pedionomus torquatus | reverse complement strand
TTCCTCAGTTTTGATAAGGGAGGGCTCGCCTTGCCTTCCCCATTTGCAGGCGCTGAGGCGCTGGTTGGAGCTGGGGAGAGGTGCTGGAGGCAGCGGGGGGAGCCGCCGTGATCCCCCCAGAGCCCCTGCCGGCCTTCGTGGGGCAGAAGCGAGGGGCTCCCCATCCGCATCCTCATCCCTCTCTCCATCCCCATCCCCGTCTCTATCCCCATCCCCACCGCGCTGCGTGGGACTGCCTGCAACATCTCCGGGACGGCCAAAACTCAGAGCGTGTGTGAGTGTGCAAGGGCTGAGTGTGTAAGTGTGTGTGTGCAAGGGCTGGTGCCTGCCTGGGAGTGTGCATGCTTAGGGAAGCACTTAGAGGGAACCTGCTCCGGCTGGGGATGGGTTAAAGCGTGGCTCTCCCAGCTCTAACTTCTGCTATTAAAGGGAGCAATCCAGCCTCCCCTGCCCACGTTTTGAACCCCGCTGGATTATTTGCAGGAGGAAAAGGGAGCTGTGCTGCCCTGAGAACCGCGTCAGTGGGTGTCTTTTTCCCTTTTCTTTTCCTTTTTTTGGTTATTGTTCATGGTGGCTTCATGAACTTGCTTTGTTGTTGGGAGGATTAAGGTTTGCCGAGTGTCCTTAGTCCCAGATCCAATTAAAATAAATGCAAGTAAATGGGACATAAAGGGAAGTCAGTGCTGGCATCCCGGCAGAGGCACTAAAGCATCAAGGTTGGTTAAAAGGAAGAGACTCGATGAAATGAATGTGTTCCTTCTTACTCATTTTCTTTCCTTTCTCAGCTCTGTCAGACAGGCTGAGAGGTGCATCATTTGATCAGAGCTTCGTCGATCCTAAACCAATCTCTGTCCAGCAGAAAGAAAGAAAGAAAAAAATCTTATCCGCAGGCACAGGCATTTTAACTTAGCTCTCATTTAGCAGATGCTTGGCTTTATGAAATCTGGTTTGGGTTCTCAGCAAAGGAATTAAAAATCAAGAGAGGGTGAGCTATGAAAAATGCAGAGAAGTGCTGCACCATTTCCTAGTCCCTGTCCAGACTGTGTGCTTTTACTGAGGGCTTCTTCCTGCGCTGGAGTGGTTGTGGTGAGGTTATAAGCATTAGCTAGGAAAGCAGAACAAGGCGAAATAGCCTGCCTAGTTCTTGGCTGTCTGTTTTTTCTTCCTGCTGACATACAGAGGGGCTTATCCTTCAGCTGAACAAAAAGTTACTTTTATTGCTTGGAGAGGACTTGGTGGTGGATGTGAGGAGAGAAGAAATGATCTGTCCGGAGCCAGCTTGCCTTTGGAAAGCGCTTGGGAGAGTGCTTTCTCTTGCTGCTGAGAAAGAGCTTACAGCCGTGATCTTTGTGTCCAACAAACACTGGAGTCTTGTTGAGAAAGCCAGGTAGGAGCCAGTGTACTGCAGGGCTGGAAACTATGGATATCCCTCTGCCTGATCCTTTGGTGGTGCTAGTGTTGTAGAAAATCAGCAGGTTGGCTGTAGTTGCCTCAATGCAGAAAATCATACTGCATTTTTCTTTACTTTTTCCTCCTTTTTATTTTTAGTTTGATTTTTAGCAGAGCATCTGTTGGCATCTTAGTGACTGTGCACCGTACCTGTGTGCTGATGGTACGCAGGATGCTTCCTGAGCTGTGTCTTAGGTTACTGTGTTGTTATCCCATGTGTGCAGGACAGTGATGGGGTATAACCTGTTATCCCCAGTGCTGGCTTGCTCCCTTTCTGGCACAAGGGACCTTCTGTTCTACTGGGTTATGTTGCCACGGTTCCTCCAGTCAAGTTGCACTGTTGTGACCTGATGCGCTCTGGTTGATGGATTCTGTCAAATACAATGAAGTGAGCAATTAGGAGCGAGTTAGGGTGTTTAGCCGTCGCTTGTTAGGAGCAGTTTGTAGCTGCTCTTCCACTACAGATGTATTTCTGTGCTGAATTCTCAAATGTCTTCCGACACATGCCAACTGTACTCATGCCACTTGTATTTACAGACAGGATTTTCTGAAGGACAGAAAGTTGGTTAGGATGAGGTTTGTTTTAGCGTGGGGTGCCAGTGTGAAACATCATGCTTCTGGATGGAGGTTTGAATCTCTTACAGTTCCGTCAGTGCCTTAAAGTTCTTAACTGTCTGATGAGCATTTGGTTGCTTATGTGAAGAGCTTCACGACTTCTGCCTGCAGCTCATAACACAAAAGCTGCTGGCACTGTTAAGACCTTTATTGTGCTGGCTGGAAGTCCCAAGGCAGAACGGGCAGGGAATCACAATCACTGTGACAGAGGTGAAATCCTGGCTACGCTAACTTCAGTGGGAGTTTTGCCATAGATGACAACAGGCCAGAGCTTCAACCCCAAAGTAGTCCATCCTTCATGTTGGTAATCCCGATGTACATTCTAAGGAAGCTTTTGCTGTTCCTGCTGCCACCCCGACCGTGTCTGTTAGTGCAGAGAAGATGTAAGTCTCTTAGGATGTCATGCTGTGCCTTTCACAAGCACAGCGTTCTTGGGAAGGAAATCAGGGCAGAAACGAGTGGTAGTAAAACCCCAAATGCGGACACATGCTGACTGTCTCGTTGCTCATGTCCTGAACCATTCCCAGGAACATGGATCGGGCACTCTGCACCGAGCAAGACGAGCTTCTTCAGCCTTCTTCAGTGGAAGCAGCCATCAGTGGCTGCAGCCAGTCTATCCTCCTGTCCCCGCTTCTACGTTTGCAAATTATCGCTTTAGTGACAGACATTCAATATGTGAAGCAACAGCACATTCATTAATTCAACCCTACTTAGCCTGTGCAGGCTGAGTGAGTTTTCTATGTGTATGTGATCTAGTGAGCTATTCTCACTAGACACTTCATATATCCAACATCCAGATAAATTTTTATGTTAAGTGACAGCGACAAATGGGAAGTGTTTGATTTTTTTAACCAGTGGAAGGTGTGTGGTGAAGAATATTAGAATCTGCATTTAATCAGTGCTGGTTGAAAGCTGGTCCAGGTCATGGTTGTGTAATAAAACCGGTCTTTTCAACCAGATTGTGTTGCTTCAGTTTATTGTCTTCAGTGGTGTACAAGGGGATTTGTTAATATATAGTGAAAATCTTCAGTGGGATTGGGGTATTTGGATCTGTCTAATGTTTTTTGAATTTTTTTTACAGTGGGAACACTTTGGTATCTGTAATTCCAGTGCAGACAGCTTTCTTTTACAGTACATTCTTTTATTGTGCATTCAACCCAGACTTTTAGGTATTATGCTCATGTATGATGACAAAAGGAATGAAAACATAAACTAGCGTGAAACTGAGTAGCTTGTCTACCATGTGCATCCTTATATCCTTAGTTTAAGAGACTTAAATAAGGAGAATATTTTAAACAGTTATAAATTATACCTTGTTAGTGTCTCTTAGCTTGTTTTCTATGAGAATTTATGCTTTTAAACCAAACCAGTCCTAATTCTTGTTTAATTTTGATAAGTGCATAGTCCTCATTTTGTGCCATTGTAAAAAAACCACAAAACAAATATTGTAACAGGCATCAAATCAGACCCTGAAGTCATACTAGTGATGTTAAAATCTGGATGAGCGTATCAATGTCAAGTAAGCTTTGGCACTGTTAGTACTGTTGGGATGCAAAAGATGGCAGTGCTGTGAAGAGGGATCTGAGCAGACCCTGCTGGGCTGCCATTCAAACCTCTGCTTTGGGATCTGCATGGACTTTCAGCTTCTGGGTTGTTGTTTGGGTTTTTTTTTTTTTGTTTGTTTGTTTGTTTTTTTAATAAGACCAATTAAACAAGTTGATGATTACCATTAATATCCTTTGTTCTGTGTGTTGTCTAAACCCTAAGGTTTTCTTTAGTGCTTGGACTTGAGGGCTCAGCTGGAGGCAGGACTTGCTGGCTTATGGACTAGAATATGCATCATGTGGTGGTTTGAGAGAGATGCTGTTCTTAGCTTGTTTTTTGCTTAATTTCATATGAAAACTGCAAAATACAGAGTAGTTTTTGGGTGAGATTGATGTTCCATGGAATCAGTAGCAAGGCTACCACTCATCTTAAAACCTTCTGCTTCACTCTTCTTTGTTTTTCTTGAAAGAATCAAGAGCAGACCTTGATGTGAGTGGTGTAGGGTTTGTGTTGGAAAATTCTCCATTGTCTTATTGAGCTGTTGTTGATTTTGCTGCCAATCTTGGTGTATGAGCCTGGCTGCTATAATAATTATACTTAAACATGTCTGTGCCTGTACTGCCCGTGATCCACAGTAATCAAAGTACGGACCCTGCAGGCACTTAAAGCAAGCTAACACAAACAAAAAACACCAGTGGCTTTGCATGGGAGAAAACAATATTTTATTTCTTTCTCCTGGATGATGCCCTTACTCATTGTCTGGCTTTCAGTCCATGAGCATGACTTCCTTTGACATCAGTGAGGGTTGCTTTGATCATTGCTCACGTGCCAGTGCCTCTGCTGCCAGTTCCAGTGGTGTTGCTCCTCCGCTCGTGCAGAGTCTGTGGCTCCAGAGCTGGTTGGAGAGATGTGGCAACACATCCAGCTCCTCTGGGCTGAAATCCTCCTCCCTTCCCTCCTGCCTGAATGGATTTCTTTCTGCATCTGTGATTTTTTTTAAAGTATTTTTTATTTTTAAATGGATTTAGCATCCCATCCTGAGATGGGTTGGGATTTCCAGGCAGGATTAGTCCACTTCTGTCTTCATTGGAGGTGATGGTGGGGTTCAACGCTGACTGTAATAAGAGTTGGTTTGAGGCCCGTTCAGGGCACTTCTTAAAATCCTGCCTTGCAGCATTTCCAGCTTCTTAGCCGGGTCCTATAGAGCATCTGGGGAGGGGTAAATAGTTTTGATGACTTCCGGTAGTGCTGGTGAGAAATGGTCTGTCACCAGCCCTGGAAATGCACAACACTACTTGTCTCTGCTTGCGCTGTGCAAACCGGCTGTAAATAACATTTCTTCTGTGTCTTTGCAGACTTCAAAGATTGTTCCAGCTGTTGGAGGAAGCCTAGTGAGAGAAGGTAGCTGCGAGTTTAATTGTAGCTTCAGGACTTGAGCTAAATCAAAATCCAAACAATCTGATAAAAATTGCAGGCACTTGAATGTTGTTAAAGGTTAAAAGTGAGCCCTCTTCAGAACAACTATTAATGTTTCACATCTCAAAATAAAGGAGCTTATTAATATTCCTAAATAACATTGAACGTACATTACAGTATTGCCTTCAAACCATCTGAGCGCTTCTCATGATAATGCAGATTAAATTTAGTGACAAGTGCATATAATGACAGTATAAATGTCAGTTTTGCTATCAGATGTGTTGGACTGGTATCTTTTTAATATTAAACATGATTATGTCCCCTATTGCTTATACAAATCACGGCACCCAGAGTCTTAAGTGGATGTCTCTGTGTTCTGCCACAGGGTGAAATAATTTGTTGACTCTTCATATTTAAATAATTAGTTAATAATTTTGACATTTAGATGGATGGGGGTGGTGGTTTTTTTGGCTTGTTTTTTTTTTAATTTTTTTTTTCTTTTGGTTTGTTTTAATTTTTTTTTTTTTCCTGAAAGCTGGTGTTTGAAATTCTTTCATTTGTATCCTCTAAGTGTTGCTGAAATAGCAGGAGCTCATGCTGTGGTCAGGTGAGTTAAGCCGCTGCTTGTGTGGCTTCTTTGTGGTGTGATCGCGTGCACGGCGGAGTCGCCAGTTTGTGTTTCATTGGGATGACCTAGCTCTATGGATTTTCATTGCAGTGCAATGCATATCATGGGTACACTGGCAGTCATTATACCCAGAGAGTTGAGGCTTTACACAGGCATATTTTCCAGAGGCTTGCTGTGATATTTTTCAGTCTGAATTCAGACACCACTATTTGCCGTAGGGATCTTCAAGGGAGCCGAATTGATGGTTTCCTTTGTGAAAGCCCAGCCTTTTTCTTTGTTCTTGCATTTTGCAAAAAATGCCATTTTCTGTTACTGCTTTGCCCTTGATAGTGGGTGTCAATATTATTGTAGCAGTCCGGATCTAGAAAAAGCCGTCTCTGTGCAGAAGGAAATGTTCCTCTGGCAAAGAGGATTGTGTGGAACAACAGGAATAGTAATTATTACTATTGTTATATTAAGCTGGAGCTTTTCATTTAGGGCCAGGATGCAAGCAGAGTGAAAAGGCAGCTGTGACTTTCCAGTAGCCAAAAGGCTTCAATTTTATCTGATACTGAATAGCCAGAGGGTGACATGAGGGATGGCACAGAGGCAACGTGCTGGTAAAGCATCCTAGCACTGCTGCTGCTTGCCCAGAGCTGGAAGGTTGGGTGATGCTGGAGTTCTTGGGAGTTTTCATGGCTTTAAAGTCTTGCAGTTGACCTTCCGTGTGTGGACACATCTCTCTCCAAGCTATGTGTGAGCTTTGGATCACCTCTGCTGTGTTGGACGGGGCTTTGCTGGCCTGTCTTGCTGCCCTGCAGCAGGCTGCTGGCCCGCTTCCCTCCGCTTCGCACGGCAGCATCTGTTTGGGAGGTTCTTTACCCAGCATGGTTTGTGCAGGGAATATTTAAAGATGCCCACAAGACTCCTTTGGTGTGGTTTATTACATTAGTAGAAAGCGTTGTGATACAGATCATTAGGAGTATCAGCAAATATTCGCTGTGCTTTTACAGCCATATCGTGAGTTCAAGAATAAATGGGGAGACGCGTAGGCTGCTGACGGGACTTTGAGAATTGACTCTCGCCAGCATGTGATGCATCTGTTTGGCAGTGGTTTGTCTTCGGGTGAATTTACATGGTGAAATTTAGCTGGATTCCTGCTGGGGTCCTGGTCCTCTGAGCTTGCATGGTGCATGCCTAGGCTCTGCTTTGGAGCAAACCAGCAGATACTGGATAGAGAGCGAGCCTGAAGGGCCCTGCTGGAAATGAAGCAATGATCCCATATGGATTACAAGGGTGTAGGGGAAAAGACTCGCACACTGTATTAAAGCAGCAGGATGCAGAATTTTGTGTCTTTTTTGGCTTTTTCTCTGCTTCCTCACTGTTTCCAGGAACCGAATCCTGGAGGATCCTTCCCAGAGCTGTTACCTTCTGTTTGGACTTGTTTGGTGACAGCTAAAATGATTCTTGAATGTTAAGAAATGCCAGTTGATCCACAGCTGACTTTTCAGGGAGAGGGTGTGAGTGTGCATAGACTAAAGAGAAAGCGGAAGGGAGCAGAAAGAGATTTAAAGCAAGAAGGAGATTTAGATTAGATACTAGGAAGAAATTCTTAACTCTGAGGGTGGTGAGGCACTGGAACAGGTTGCCCAGAGGAGCTGTGGCTGCCCCATCCCGGGGAGTGTTCAAGGCCAGGCTGGATGGGGTTTTGAGCAACCTGCTCTAGTGGGAGGTGTCCCTGCCCATGGCAGGGGATTGGAACTTGATGATCTTTGAGGACCCTTCCAATTCTTAACTGTTTTATGATTCTATAAGTAGAGGGTACTCCCATATCTGGTCATAGGTTAATGAACATTGTGGAGCAAAGGATGGGGAAAGAAACAGTAGGAGGGTGCTGTTTTCTGGTGGTGGTGACTGAGCAAAGGAACATGGGTGTTTTGGGGTCCTGGACTGTGCTGAGTACCTGGCTAGGGAAGGAGCAGAGGGAGGAAGATTGATAGGGAGCTGTACTAGCCTTTGCTTTAACTGGTTTTGTTTTTTTTTCTTTAAGCTCTCTGAAATATCTGAGATTTTCAGCATGGCTGAAATAATACAGTTAACAGCTTTGTTTGGTATTCTTACACTGATAAGCCTAAAATATGCTTTCAGACTTAGCTTTTCAGTTTTTCATTAGCTAACTGTACGTGCAAGCTGAAAGTGTGTCTGCACATGGATTCTGTGAGGCAATGGTGTACGGAGGATCTGGCTGAGATCGAACCAGATTCAAATTTTGAACTCTTATCAAAGGGTTGATAGCATTAGGCATGTTTCGTCCCTTGTGTTACTGAATGTTTTTTTTATCTGTAAAAATTAGGATGATAATAATAAAGGAATTTTACTACCTACTCCCATAAGCTTTGAATAAGTCATTATTGTGATAGGCAGACAAAAGGTAAAAGAGCGTGTTTATTGTAGAAATTTACATCACTTCTCTCACTAACTCTTCTGAGAGATTTCCTTTTGGCTTCGTAATTTCTCTGCTGCACAAGTCCATATTAGCCAAAGTGTCTGTAAAATGCATTCAGCATTCCATCGCTCCTGCAGATGTAACAGATCTTTCACAGTCTGTGTGCAGTGTGTGCCCTGCAAGGGGCTGGTCTGCCCAGCGCACTGGCTTGGCTCTCTTCTGCAACAAGAGGGTCATTGGCAAGAAGGGGGAATCTGGAGCACCCTGTGATGATCTCCTCTTGTACGTATAATTTACATAAGCCTTTTACATCAAAAGTAATTTGTCTCCCAATTGATGCATTGCTGGAGTCTTGGTAGGGAAATGGCTGAATCCGCATCCCTGGAGGTATTTAAAAGACAGAGAGACGTGGTGCTTAGTGTCACGGTGGTGGGTTTGGCAGTGTTAGTTAATGGTTGGACTTGGTGATCTTAAAAGTCCATTCTAACCTTGACAATTCTATGATTCTCTCGTCATTACTCATTTGGGTGGTCCTGTTGGGTATGTCAGTCTTTCATCTTGAGGGCTGTGTCCCTTCCAGTCTTGACAATTCTATGATTCTGTGATCAATACTTAGGTAGGTAGTCATGTTGGGTATGTCAATCTTGTGTCTTGTGCGTTGCTCAGATATTGCCATCAGGACCCAAATTGCTCTCTTAGCAGCCAGAGGTCAGCCCTCCACCGAGTATGAAGCTTGTGAACCCCAGTACCTGCTGTGGATACTGTTGCTCATGGGCAGCTGAGGACTTGCCCAGAAGCCATGTGCAGAAGGCAGGCTGGGCAAGGAGCTTCTCATAGCCATGGAGCATGCTGTGCTCTTGGCCATCCTTGCAGGTGCCCTTCAGGGGTTATATGGAGATACATGCTTTAAAAGGGGAGGTATACACATATATACACACTTTTTTAATGGAGATACCAGCTTTAATAGGAATCATTAAGCAGATATTATGTGGGTCATTATCCTGTGTGGAGTGGGAGTTCTTGTGCAGCACATGTACGTTAAGGATCGTGGCTGTTACTGTGGTATGTCCTTACAGACTTTAAGTAATGATGCTTTGACATGTTTTAAAGTTATTCATAATAGGATTGGCCACCTTCAGGGTGCACTTTATGCGTGGGCTGTCTTTATTGTACTGATAGCATAACCGTATTTGTTGCTGAAGGTTAGTCGAAGTCCTAGTTCATACTGTCCCCATGGCTAAGTAGTGCTTGGCATTCATGGAGTCTTTTTCAATCTACTGCGGTGAAACTGAGATTAGAATCTGGTTCTTTGGATTTCAGACAAAAAGAATAGTGACTTCTCTTTGTGAGTATTCGTTTCTCTGCCAGCACAGGCTGGATGACTTAATCTCTGCCTATATCAACGTGTTGATCGGGTTTCACAGCTAAGTATCCAGGGGTAACTATAACAAATATTTAAAAATGTAAGCCTGGGTTGGAATTTAAGGCCTTGCTTGGTTATACAGTTCTGAGTGTAATGGGAGTGACAGCTCAGGGCTGGATTTTAGGGTAGCTTTATCTGCAGTAGTATTCAGCTGTATGTCTATCAAAACAGCCTTCTAGAGCCAGGGCTGCCTGTGGCATGGTATTTGATCAAATATGCCTTAATAATATCAGTGCCAGGTTCCACATCCAAAGGAAAAATGGAGTCTTTGAGAGTATCTCCCTTTTAGATTTCTATTGTGAAGTCATAGGGCTGAGATCCTGTGAAAATGACAACGTTGGTTTTATTTTGGACATGTTTCCAGAGAAAGATGTGTCTGGTTGGTTTGCTCTTTCCTTCCTTCCTTCCTTCTCTTTGAGTAATGCCATGAGGAGAAGGCTGAAGCTCACGTCCTGGGTGGAGATGGGAGCAGAGCCCTTTGCAAAGCAATTGCTGAGCGGCTGCTATTTTACAGAGCAGGATTTTAAAACCAACCATCATGCAGAGTTGCATGCAATGCCTTGCGAATGGAGGTACTTCAACTGCTTTTTCCAGCACGTCAACCCCAGGTGCAGCTGAGAGCAATCAGGAGGTTGTTGAGATCTAGATGCAGAAATGTCATAAACTGTACTCATCTCTTCTTTCTCATTGCCAGTCAGAGCCTTTCATTTCAAGTAATGTTATTTTTGTCATGAGCCAAACAAAACCACAGAATTAAACTAAAAACACGCCAGACTGTGGGTTTTAAAACTGTCAGTCAGCCTGGTAATTTTAAAGAAAAGCCTTTTTCTAGCTTGCTTTCCTCTACTATTCTGTTTCAGCTCTCAGCATCTCTTCCATAGCCATTCTTGAGTTGACTTTGACACTGGGTCACTGGGACAGCCCAGTGTCAAACCAGGAATGAGAAGTGTGGAGTTTTCCCCATTTCCAAAACCATTAACTCTTTCTTCCTTAACAGTTTGGACCCTGAGTGGAGCAGACTTCATTGCTGGCTGTATTCTGAACATGCAAAGGTTTGGCATCTTCTTAACATCCAGACTTTCAAATGCAACCAGAGATACTCACTTAGTAGGTAGTTATGACATTAAGCAGTAAGTTTGCAGACCAGCAGTTCCCCCAAGGAAACTGTTTTACCATCCCTGTCTTTGTGCCAGGGTTCTTCCCAGTGTGGAAAACTGAAACAAGAAACCGAAGCGAAAAGTGTAAATCCTTAAACTCTTAACAAGGTTGGGAATATTTCCCAAATTCATTTGGAGGCAGATGTTACTGCCCATCACCTGCAGGTCTGGTATTGTACAACTGTGTGGGGTGAAGTTTTAAACGTGGATGTTGGCCTGGGGGGCCTGTCTCACCCTCAGTAGCAAGTCCCAAAGCTGTGTCTCCTGGGAAGGGATTAGTAACAAGCCCTCACGCTTCATTTAAATGGATAGACTTGTGCTCCACCTGCAGTGGTACTGGAAAGACACAGGATTGTGATTTCTTCTAACGATAGCCTTCTCTAGTGAGTTCCCAGAAAGCATTTAGTATATCTTGGTATTTAGTGTGTGGGTGTTTCAGAAGATGAACCTTTTGAAGGAGAGAGCTTATGGAGCAGTTTGATAGGAATGACTGATAATGAGTCAAAATGCTGCTGAACAGCCCTGAACTGTTGCTGTCTGGTATAGTCTTGCTTAGAGCTTTACAGCCAGCCCCTTTGGGAGCTGTGGTTGCACCTATGTACTGGGGACGCAGCTTCAGCCCACAAACACATGGTTTGTTTTGCTGGCAAAGACCAAAAGGCTTCATGAGAAAGGAGAGGGTCCTTACTCACTCCCATTTCAGAAAGGAAGGTATCAAGACAGAAGCAGATGAATTGACTCGCTCCATGGTTACACAAGGCTTTAGTGGTTGAGTAAGTTACAGGACTCAGTTGTCCTCAAATTTTTAATGAGCTGCAGACCATGCTCAGCAGTTGTGCCCAAGAGGAATAAGATGCTGCAAAGTAGTTGTGTTCTTTCCTTTGGGTTGGAGATTTTACTTAATATATAGAGCTGGTGGAGCTGGGAAGAGACCAGTCCTGAGATAGGTTTTGGTGGTATACAGGTCCCTAAGCTCCTCTTGTGTTGGGTATAACCCTCTTCTCCCTTTTGCCACAGGCTGGCTGATAACACCACTTCCTTCAGTTGAAACCAATATTTAATGTACTCACTGGTTTTGTCTAGGAGATGACTGTAAAGTGTTTTGGATCCACATTTTTCCGCTGCAACAATTTTTTTTCTGTTAATCCAACTTGCCTGGAACCAAGAATCATCTGCATTTTATCTTTATTTTATAGCTTTGTGATTTCAGCCTTTGAGGCTCTCTTTCCTCTTGTCATTTTACTTTATCTTGTTCTGTCTTGGACTTTCCTTGTGCAGAGTGTGCATATGTTTATAGAAAGGAGTACAGAAGGAAACGTACCAAAAAAGAAGAAATTCCAGTTCGTTGCCTTGCTGCTCCTGAGTGTCTCCAGCAGCAGAGTCATAGAACCATAGAATGGTTAGAGTTGGAAGGGACCTCAAAGATCAGCCAGTTCCAATCCCCTGCCATGGGCAGAGACACCTCCCACTAGAGCAGGTTGCTCAAAGCCCCATCCAGCCTGGCCTTAAACACCTCCAGGGATGGGGCAGCCACAACTTTTCTGGGCAACCTGTTCCAGTGCCTCACCACCCTCACAGGAAAGAATTTCTTCCTAATATCTAATCTAAATCTTCCTTCTTCCAATTTAAAACCATTATCCCTTGTCCTACTTCCTTCCTACACTTCCTGACAAAGAGTCCCTCTCTGTGCATTGCATAAGCTTGTCCCTGATCAGTCATGGTAGTGAAATAAGGATTGCCCTAGTTAGGATGCCGTGCATGTTGATTTAACTCAAAATTTCCCTCCTGCTCATCTCTTTCCTGTAAGAGACAGTTAATAACAGCATAAAAGTAATTAAGTAGTATTTGTCTAGAGAAAAGAGATCCAGATTATAAGGTAGTCAAAAGTTACCCATGAGCCTTCATAGACAAGCATTTTATCTTAGTTCAGGCTCTGTACTGGTGCCCCTCTGTGAAGAAGATGTCTCCTGGGCTCCTTATCATCACCAGATGAATTCCATCTATGAAGGGTCACCCTAGTCTAGTAGCGGAGGCTCCCTCTATGGTTAATGAGAAGGATCTCCAGATGGGATTCCTTCTGTCCTTCCTAGGAAGGCACTTGGCACGACTGACCCAAGCTGCTCGTATTGATTACAGTGGCAGTGGAGCTGACTAACTTATATTAGATACGTAACTTTTAGCTGGCTGAAATCAAATGAGAAAAATTCCCCACTTATCATCTTGCATGGGTTTGGTGACCTCCAGTAGTGCCACCATACTAGTGTCTGTTAGCAAATTATGCTGGTGAAAAAAGAGTAAGAAAAGGTCTTCATAGGTAAAGAAAAAAAGAGATATAGTGCCACTACTAGGTTTCTTTTAATTTGAAGACCCAGGATGGTTAACAGCTGCTAATGGGCTTTGCTGAAGATGTCTGCTATTGAGAGCATGTGGGAGGTGTGTTTTTTGAAAGTAGTTTTTGGACAAAAGTGCTTGACAAAGGTAAGCACACAGCTTATAGAGTCTGTAGTTGGGAAGCAGCAATTAGAAATGAAAACATAGCAGAAATTAAAAAAGAAATAAAATTCTGTTAATGCCTGTCTTTGTGGCAGTAAGTAGGTCAGTGAGCTGAGAAAGACCCTAGACAGACTTGCATTTCTCACATGGCGAGGTTGGAAAAAGGTGCTGAAGGCGGTGATTTAATCAAGGGTTGGTGGTATAAAGCAAAGAGTACTGGATCCAGAGTCAAAATTGTAGAAAAAGTCTTACATTCTGATTTTTAAAATAAGGTTAAAGCTGGTGTCAGCCCTGCCTTCCCACGCAGAGATAGCCAAACCTCTCATCTTGATTTTTATGGATAGAGGGGCTAAAGCAGATTAATTGAGTCCATGAGGATTATTTTCTCACACATGTGATTGCTGACCTTGGTGCGAGGCACTGTCTCGGTGTGTGTCCCGCACAAGGCAAAATGTGCCGCTGCCTGGGTGGTGGAGGGACCGTGGGACCCTCCCTGCACAGGGCCATGGTCACGGGGGCTGCGCAGGAATTGAGGTGCCCTGATTCAGGACCTGCTGAAAGCCCTTTGCATGATGAGCAAGTGACGACACCAATTCCCTGTCCCCGATGAACATGAGGTTAAGAGTCCAATTATTTTGCGCATAATGAGGAGGTCACTGAAAGAGGGACTGGAGTTTGGCAGGGGAAAATGGGAGCGTTCTGGCGCTTCCATTTTGCACTGGGAAACCTCATTATTTAGTTATGAATGAAGTTCTGACTCTGGGGGCTTTAGGTGCTTGAAAGGAG
Organism: Pedionomus torquatus; assembly: GCA_013398155.1. Taxonomy (NCBI): domain Eukaryota; kingdom Metazoa; phylum Chordata; class Aves; order Charadriiformes; family Pedionomidae; genus Pedionomus; species Pedionomus torquatus. Next base: position 502,039 of record VZRU01011994.1, on the reverse strand, counting down.
TCAGTGACCATCATGGTATATCTGGGAATCACATAAGGTAGTGTAGGAAGGGGCTGCGGGGGGTGCGTGACCATATAGCTTAGCATTTTTGGAAACATCCCAGGGCTAATGGAAGAGGTGGATAATTAATAGGTCAAAATATAGACAGGTCTATATAAAAAGAAATAAAATCTATTAGTATTAGACATCTTTTTTTTTTTTTTTGAGAGAAAAATTTCCTATCTTTTTGCAGACCGATATTTATTAAATGAGGGATTAAAATAAGGATATTTCAATCTAGGAAATGTGAAACAACTGGAAGAGCTGAACTGTTTTTGCACAGAGAGGGGATGCTGGTGAAGTGACAGCAACGAGTGGGATATGCATTGGTACTGGTCAGCCAGGACTGCTCTGGGGCTGACTGGTGTTTGCAAAACTGCAAGAGGACACTTGTCAGCACCCTGGGGAGCCCAAGCTGATGTTTCAGTGGAAAATATGATGAGAAATCCTGAGTTTTCCATTGATCTGAAAATGCTTTAGAATGTCTAAATTTTTACTTATCTTTGTTTGACTGCTTTGGTCTTGACAGAAAAGGATTTTCACCCAAATAGAATTGTGTAGAAACATTTTAAAATTTCATGTTTGCATGCACTTCTCCTGTTTTTTCAACTCCTTGATATTTTTTCCATTCTTTAAGGAGCAGGGTGGAAAAGAAATAACAAGAAGGAGATGGTCATTGCACGTAGAAACCTGTTGTTCTCCAGTTTAAAGAGCTTTCATAAACTTGAATGGGACAATTTAATAAAAGATATGTGTGTGCATGCACAGAATTAGCAAGCATCCTCATCTCATTTTTCTCTTTTTATATCTGTATAAATTTGCTTAACACGTAGAGAGACAGCGAGCTGTGTACCTGTTTAGTTTTCACATTAATGAAGCCTTTGGTTGAAAGAAGATGAAGTTATAAAAATGAAGTGCTTCATGGCATTGATTTCTCTAGACGCTAACAAGGCAGAATTTGAGTGGAGGTGACAACAAAGTAATGTCTCTGTGGGCTTAAATGCCAAATTACAGAAAATGTAAATAAATTAACTGAGTCATCCTGTTATTTTGCAGGCTAAGGATGTTACGCAAGCAATTTCTAGAGCCTTCCAGAGGTATGTAAAACTAGTGATGGAGTGCTAAGGGGCTGTTGTGACATAGTAAAATAATTTCTTGGTGTATTACAGGATTATATTTTGGAGCAGGTAATTTCAGAGAAGAAATCGTTCTTCTTGTATCATGGAATCAGTTGCAGGAGTAACGAAAATCAACCCACCGGATGACTGGGACTAAAAGACAAGTTCAATCTTCAAGTTATGGAATGAATCCATAGAAATGTTGCGATAAATGAATCCCAGTTATAAATGAAAGAAATGGTTAGAGGTGTGGATGTGGCTCGGTTGCCCTGGGAGCGGTGTGGCAGTTTGTCTCTGCTGTAGCATCTTTTTCCTGCGACTTGTCATATGGGGGGTTTCAAAACTAACTCATTGCATGACTGACTCTCAAAATAGTTGTATTTTGTGGTGTGGTATTTGTGTGTCTTGGTGGTTTCGTTAGTTGTTGTAATGAATTTACAATAAAAAGGTCATTCCTTTTCCCTTTTCCCTTTTCCCTTTTCCCTTTTCCCCTTTTCCCTTTTCCCCTTTTCCCTTTTCCCCTTTTCCCTTTTCCCCTTTTCCCTTTTCCCCTTTTCCCTTTNCCCTTTCCCCTTTCCCCTTTCCCCTTTCCCCTTTTCCCTTTCCTTTTTTTCCCCCTCTTCATTGGTGCTTTTTGTTCATCCTGGGGTAGTACATCCAGCTGGAAACATCCCTAATCTCACATGGCAGTAGCTTCTTCAGGCTGCGTGCTCCTGCATCAGGTTTTTATTTCCCTGTTGCAAGCGTTAAGGCATGTTTGTGCAAAATCATTGGCTTTAGGTGGTAGCGCGCAAAGACAAGTGAAAAACTGGCCTAAGAAAATCTCTTGTATGTGATGAAGCTGTCTGAGAGAAATTTTAGCTTTACTGTAAAATCTCAGCCTAAAATTGAAAGGGGAAAATACTACTTGCAGTGTACCTTGGCATGTTCATGAAAGTGAAGAAAGTAAAACTGGAGTCCGTGGTATAATTAGTTTTATAGTGCAGCCCCAGAGCGGTATTTCACTTCAGGAGGAGTCGTCATAAGCTCAATGAATAAAGAATAATTATATGATGAGCTTTGGTGTGGGTCTTATTTTGGTGTAATATGGGTATTTAAAATGCAAGTCCAGGCTTCAGTTAGGTAGAAGTCTTTCTTTCTGTGATTTCTGCCTGGTTTTGCCTTTTGTAGCTTTAGCAAGTCCATGGGTGAAAAGAATGCCACAATATATTTTGGTTGGGTTTTATCTGTCTTGCTTTTTGTACAGTAAAGATATAGCCCTTAAATTGTGATCTTGGTCAGTCATTTTAGGAATTAATTTTTCAAGACCTTTTTTTTTTTTAAGAGATTGAAGACTTTTTCTCTCTACTTCCCCTTTTTTTGTAGAAGTCATGAACAACCATCCCATGTGCCTTCAAAAAATGTTGGACTTTCTGATTTAGCATCTTCATTGTGATTTATCTGGTCTAAGTTCGGAGGAGGCAGGGAGGTGAGATTTGGGACTCTTGTTTTCCTGTTTCTGAGTTGGCCTCAGATTAATACAAATTTTTTCATTACTTTCTGGAAATAGAAATACAGAGAGATAATACACCTATGCAGAAGTAATATCCATCTATGAGGAAGTAAGTACGAAAAAAATGTGTGTCCTGCAGAAATAGAATATATATTAGTTTATGCTGCTTTCTGTATTTTGAGCTTTGTGAAGTGATAAGGTGAGCTGTTGTTGCAAGCTTCTAGTTAATATGATGTTTTTAAGGTCTCTTTTCCATTACAGTCAGACAGACTTGCTCCACATTCAAGTTGCTAATTCTTGACGCACAGGATATTTCCCTTCTCATTAAAATGTATTTATTTATTTTGCTGCTGTGAGGATAGCTTGCTTGAGATGCTGCTTTTGATCTTTGGTAATGTCACAGACTCAGTAAGACTGCTAGCTAAAGCGGTGTTTATCTCATTTCAGTTTTACATCCACTATTAATTGGACCTGAGGAATGTGACCCCATTGCAAAAATGGTTTTGGTTTGCTGGGTCTCGATATGATGTCCAATAAGATACAGGTGTTATTAGTGCTTGGAAATTGCTCTGTGTGTGTAATTGGAAGGCTTCTTCATGTGTTTCCATGACTTTATTTGCATTCATTGGGTTTTAGGTCTTTTAAGAAGTAGAGGGGAGGGGGAAAGGTATAGCGAGAAACGCAAAGTTTTTTGCAAAATGCAATTTTTTTTTTTTTTTTTTGAAGCTTGCATTTGTAATATCACTTATGTTTCTAGGGCAACAGCTTAATGTAATGCAGATCAGCAGCTGAAATACTTTTCCTAGCAGCTGCAGAGCAAAGTTAGCAGGACCCACGGTCTGTTCTGCAGCTGATCCTGGGAGTTGTGTGGCTGGGGGGGTGGCGGTTGTACCTCCCGCTCCCCTTTGTGGCTGGTGCCCTCTCAGGGCATCTGAGCGATGCCAGAGCTATCCTCAAGAGAGGTTGTAATATAGGATGCCACAAGTTCAGGGGAGTGAATAAAATCAGATTTCCTATAGCTCTGTCTCAGGAAAAGCTCTGAAAGGAGGGAGGAGGTGACAAAAGTGAGCTTTCTCCAGCAACTTGGATTGTAGAGGAATGTGAAACTTCACAGTTTTCTCCCATCTCGCTCTTGAAAGTTAACACAAGAAATAGATAGGACTGGGAGACAGTTTTCTGACAGGATTCCCAGAACCTTCATTCCCAGAAGCTGAGATGGTGACAAAAAGCTGGGTGCTCAGTAGGGAGTTACCCGAGAATTTTGTTGACTGAGTTAAAGCCTCCAGCAAGCAGGTGTCGGGTAAATGTTTTGATTCTTTGCAGTGTGTATTTGCATATTTGGAGCTTTCTGGTACTTATGACTCATTTTAGTTTGCCCAAGTCTTAAAAAGAGCAAACCAGCAAGCCCCTTAATTTTTATGGGTTTGCTATGTAGTGGTTTCAAGACCTGCATGCCCCGAGCTGTGCTCCTTGGTGTGAAGGTCCAGCATGTCCTATCTGTATCTTGGGAGGTGATGAACCTGCAGGTCCTGAGCAGGGGCATCTTATGAATAGTCATAGATATGTCACACCTCAAACAATGTGAAGGAACTTTAACCACCACTGTCTGATTGTCTCCTACCCTGAATCCCTTTTGTACCAACACCTCTGATGCGTCCCTCTTACCCTCCTCTGCCTGACTCACCCTCTCAGCCAGGAGGGGTAGGTGTGGGTCAGCCTGGAGCAGCTCTGGTCTTTCCAGAAGGTGCTTGTGAAGTTTTAAAGGTTTGTTGCAAAGCAAAACTTTATTTGTAGTGATGTTTTGTTTATAAAGGTTATTTTTTTTCTTGCAAATAAGAATTATTTTTTCATGCAAATAAGCTTGGGGGGGATGGAGGAAGAAAAAAACATTCTGAGAGTAGCACTTGATGCCGTGAAGCATTTTTATTTCTTGATAATAAACGTTTTTCTGTAAATTTTTTAGTTTTGGCACTTCTTATTTACTGGAATCATGAAGGATGATAATATGCTCTCTGTAACCTTCTTTGGTGGTTTGTTGTTTTGTTGTGTTTTTTTTTTGTTTGTTTGATACATGAATAGAATCCTTAGTACTTGAGGAAAAGCAAGTCTCAACTTACTAGCTGCTAATCAAAACGTAGAAGTGGCAGGTTTTTTTTTCCAAAAACTGTAATTCAAGGTTATGCAAGTGCAAAAATAGCTTTAGGCTACAACAAATATTTTCTTCAGCAGGTCTAGCTCATTTTATTGACATATTGTTTTGTAAACTGTGGGTGACTTGCATTGTTCTCAACCAAAATAGCTTGCATCAATCAACATAAGAGGGTAATTAATTTACATATTTTCATTGTGGAAATGTTCCAGGGGTTTTGTTACTGTGCAGTGCTAGACTCGAGAGAGGAAAAGTGCAATAACGTTTTGGGTTCGTAGTTTGTTTTTAAGTTGTTCTTCACGTCTGTTTGTGCTGGAGAAAGCCTTGTGACCTTCTTAAATTTGAGCTTGACGTAGCGTTGAATGGAAATAAAGCAAGGCTTCGGAGTGAAATTGTGTTTTGTGACTGTGTCGCACATCAGTACAGCCTTAATGAGATGAGGAGAGGTCGCCTATGGCGTGCAGTAGCAAAATGTAGTCCAAAATGCTTGTCAGAACAAACGCAAGAGGGTTAACTAGTTCCTTTCTGCGTGAGAATCTGAAGCCAGCAGAGGAAACTGTGGCAGATACGGAGGCTGTGATGAATTTTGTCAGAGGTGTGCCAGGCACCTCTCCGCTTGCCAGAGACGAATGAATGCATGTGCAGTGTGTTGTCTGGGAATAAGCAAGTGCTGGCTGCTGTTTGCATGAGGCACCCAAAGGTCTCAGAACCACCTGAACTTCATTAGTTCATTGCTGAAGTGTAAAGACACAGGTTTCTGTATCAATGTAAAGCGCGGGGTGGTTATCGCCGTGGATCGATTAACAGGAGATGGGGGAGTGTGATGCCTCTTTTGGGGGAGTGTGATGCCTCTTCTCCTCCGCACCCTGAATGTACTCTGCGTATGACTTATTAATAGCTTTTTTTTTTTCTTTTCTTTTTGCCTCTGTAGAGTAATGGAGCAGTGAAGCAGGGTGCTCAAAGCCTCCGTGAGAAGGGGTACCATACACAGACTATTCAGGCAAATCACTTTACCCATACCATCATTAAAAATATAACCTTGTATTTTTAAACCTGAGACAATGCAATGCAAAAAAAAGTCTTTTCTTCATTTTACATTATGAATTCACTGTTACGGTGCTTGGTTTGTTGCCAACATATTATACATTGGCACTGTGACCTTAATTCCTCACTTTTAAGCAGGATCCAACCACCTGAGGGGATTTGACTGGAGGTGAGAAAGCTGCTCCTGGAGGCAGGGCACCGCATAAGATTTGCCTGACATCGAGTAAGGATTTGTTCTAGGAAAAAACAAACAAACAAATGAAACACTTCTGTTTCTCCCGGTTTTCATTCTCTAAACAAGATTCCAGATAGTTCACTTGAGAAGCTGCCCAAGAACAGATAGATGAACAGGCTGGTGGCAGTGGCCTCTCTTGCTAGTGGCTTTCTGATGGAGAATGTTGCATGTCCTGTGCTGATTTACTGTTCTCCTGCAAGTGAGAGTGCTGCTGTGATTAAGCTGTTGTTGCTGCAGAGACAAGGGCTGCATTTTCTGCCTTTGAGGTCTTGTCCTGAGATGTGAGGTCAGGACGTAACCGAGGTGCACCACGTTACTGCTTGTGCTGACCGAGCCTGAGCTGCGTCTCCGTGACCAGCGCTGAGAAGCAGCAGAGTTGGCCCAGCTGATTGGTAACGGGCCTCATCTGCAGAGAATGTGCTGCCTCCTGCTTGCTTACAGTCCTGGGTCTGGCTCCTCCTGTGCCCCCGCAGAAAAGCCCTGCTTGTGTGCGGTGATGTGTTCAGGCTGGCTGTGCCGGAGGTGGCTCGGAGCCCGTATTCTGCTTCCACTCAAGCTGGGAACCCTCCCACTTCCAGTGAGGACTCAGGCAAAATCCAGCTGTACCAAGAAGCTCTCCAGGGCTTTCCTGCATTTTTCCCCAGGTACCTGAAAGTGTGGATGAATTTCCTGACTTACTGGCAGAGAATCAGAGAGGTGCTTGACCCAGCAATGAAAAAGTCCTTGTGATTATTCACGCAGGGACATAAAAGGCAAAAAAAAGCCAAGGAAGGTTATATAGACGTATGGGCAATGTGACTGTTGGCAACTTGGCAAGTCTGACTTAGTCCCAGGTGCTCTTCTCTGTGCTCAGTCTGCTGGGAAGTGTTGAGCTGACTGGAGAAATGCAGTTGTGCTTTCAGTAACGTGCAAAGACTGAGATCTGACTTTGCCAGTCTGAACGTGCTCTGCTTTCCTTCCTTTCCATGAAATCAGAAGTGTCAGGGTACTGCAATTAAAATACCTTTTTGGACTCAAGTACGTTTTGTTACTCCAGTTACTTTGAATCAAGTGTTGCACAGCCCTGAACTTGGGGTGTCTGTATCCCAAGTTAGAACGTTTCTCTTCACTCTGTGCTTAATTGATGTGAGCTACAAGCAAAACAGAATTTGTGAGCTAATCTAGTGAAAGCCTATCCTCAGAGCTTCAGTTTTTAATCTGTGCCTAGAAGACAAGTGATGGGTGCAGCAGAAGGTGCCAAGTACAGAGACCCAAACAGTACACCCACGCTGGCAGAGACCACGTACTCCCAACCTTGCTCTTTGTAGAGACTTCATGCAGTATGAAAATTCACGTGTATTTCTTTTTCCTTTGGGTTAAGGAATTATCTGATCAGCTGTCTGTCATTCTGAGAGTGTCTGGATTGCAGTCTGTATTCCTCTTCCATCTCGACTCCTTTTGAAAGCTTCTGACTAGTATCCATTGTCCTGGCAGCATCCATGGGCTCTTTTTGGAGAGCACGCAAATGACTGAGGCCCAAAGCCAACTGATGCAATGCTCACTGAGCCCTGCCATGCTTAAATAGGCATGAAGGCTGGAGATGCGTTGCCTAAACAGAGATATTTGCTGACATGTTAAGAGCTTTAGGGTAGCACATCATTCTTGGTACAGAAGGGCATGGATCTCTCTTAGTTTCCAAGATGTATCCAAGATCACACCATGCCCCAGTGCTTGGGCAGCTGAAACTCTTATATGCTTCTGTTAATTAGGTGATAGCTTGCTATGCAAGGAGGAAAAGCTATCTGTATCTTAATGCAGTGTGGTGCTTCATGTTTTCTTATTCTTTCCTGGCAAAACAGAAATTTATTTGATACCAGTCCATTATGGTAGTTCAATATATCCATTGCTAAGGAAGCCGGAAATTTTCTTTTAGGAAAAAGTGCAACAAAGATGAGTTAAAAGGTAGCCACGTATTAAAACAAATTTGCTGTGATAAATCCCATTGGGATGTGCTTGTATCTAATTCTGCAGTAGTGAACTGTTGCAGCAGGACAGGAGTTTGGCATTTCTCAGGAGTTAGGTGTGCATTGACAGCTTCCACTATTTTAATTTGCTTTGCTGTCATGTCTTGCAGACTTATCTCTAGTCTCATGCTATCTACTGCATTTAATAACTGGATATTGTTAAAATAAATCTTAGCAAAGGGAAGCTGGAAAAATAAATGAAACGAGCCCAAACACTAAATGAGAGAAGAATCCAAGTTTCCTTGGTTTTTTTTTTGTTTATTTCTTTTTTTTCCCTTTAAAAAAAAAAAAGTAGGACATTTGTGTTTGGTCCTATGAAAACACATCTCTCTGAACAGGTAGAATAGGAAAATAAATACAAATAGTTAGTTGAATTCTCTAATTGTCTTGGATACCCAGCTTGAGAGAAGCATAGCTTTATTTATTTTTTTTTTCTTTTTTTCCTGAGCTGCACCAAATGGCTGTTTACACACTTCTTGAATGTGTGTTCTTCTAAATACCATTTTAAAACCATTTTNTTTGTGTGCATGTCCCAGTCCTGACATATACAGTCGTGTCTTCAGAAATGGCTGAATTTACAATGTGCTTTGGTGTGCGAGCAGTGTAGCTGTGTGTCTCCATTCAGATCAAGGTGAGCAGCATCCCCTGGGCTCAGTCCCTCCTTGCTACACCTCTGAGATGTGTTCAGAGGAGAGATGGGCCCATCTGCCCCATGCCACATCCCCATGTGGGGATCTGCTCAGAGTTCTCTCTGCAGTGTAGATATGCTTCCAGGGTCTGAAATCCTGAATTTTAAGCTCTCAGAATCCAGTTGAAATATGGTTCTTAAGTGTCTAAAATCTGTTGTCTTTTCATCTCTGTTTTTATTCTGATACAGAGTTGGTTAATCATGGGGATTCCATTGTCAATGGTGAGAAATGCGGTGCCCTGCCTCCAGGAGCAGCTAAGATTTGCCTGACATCGAGTAAGGATTTGTTCTAGGAAAAAACAAACAAACAAATGAAACACTTCTGTTTCTCCCTGTTTTCATTCTCTAAACAAGATTCCTGATAGTTCACTTGAGAAGCTGCCCAAGAACAGATAGATGAACAGGCTGGTGGCAGTGGCCTCTCTTGCTAGTGGCTTTCTGATGGAGAATGTTGCATGTCCTGTGCTGATTTACTGTTCTCCTGCAAGTGAGAGTGCTGCTGTGATTAAGCTGTTGTTGCTGCAGAGACAAGGGCTGCATTTTCTGCCTTTGAGGTCTTGTCCTGAGACGTGAGGTCAGGACGTAACCGAGGTGCACCACGTTACTGCTTGTGCTGACCGAGCCTGAGCTGCGTCTCCGTGACCAGCGCTGAGGGGTTTCAGTGTGCTCTGTAGGGCTTTGGAAGAAGAAAGCAGGAGCTGTTGTTGCCCTAGAGAAGAGGGAGAAGCAAGAGCACCTCAAATGGTACCTCTGAGTGCAGCATGGACTAAGTTCCTGACTGTGTCTGGTCACTAGATCAATATTCCGGTGAAGCTTCGTGCAAGAGGGGAGGGTATTTCCATTCCCGGTGCCCAACGAGGAATCACGCTACCTCCCTCAAATTGTTCATCTGACCCCAAAGGGCTGTCGTGAGAGTTTTTTCATGTGCAAAAGCGGCACGAAACTGGCTGGATTTCAGCAAATGCTGGTGCTGAGCGGGTCTTGTGTTGTGTGCATGCAGTTGCAGAATGCTTTCAGAACGAATAGTCTACGTCAAAGCTGTTTTAATGAGCTGGAANAGAATAGGAAAATAAATACAAATAGTTAGTTGAATTCTCTAATTGTCTTGGATACCCAGCTTGAGAGAAGCATAGCTTTATTTATTTTTTTTTTCTTTTTTTCCTGAGCTGCACCAAATGGCTGTTTACACACTTCTTGAATGTGTGTTCTTCTAAATACCATTTTAAAACCATTTTCAGTTGAGATGATGATCCTTCCTGGAGATCTAGACTTTCTGTTTCCCACACTTGGTAAATGTCTTTACAGACAAAAGATACTGCAGCATTTTAAACCAGTTTTATGGGACAATTTGTGTGCATGTCCCAGTCCTGACATATACAGTTGTGTCTTCAGAAATGGCTGAATTTACAATGTGCTTTGGTGTGCGAGCAGTGTAGCTGTGTGTCTCCATTCAGATCAAGGTGAGCAGCATCCCCTGGGCTCAGTCCCTCCTTGCTACACCTCTGAGATGTGTTCAGAGGAGAGATGGGCCCATCTGCCCCATGCCACATCCCCATGTGGGGATCTGCTCAGAGTTCTCTCTGCAGTGTAGATATGCTTCCAGGGTCTGAAATCCTGAATTTTAAGCTCTCAGAATCCAGTTGAAATATGGTTCTTAAGTGTCTCTAAAATCTGTTGTCTTTTCATCTCTGTTTTTATTCTGATACAGAGTTGGTTAATCATGGGGATTCCATTGTCAATGGTGAGAAATGCGGTGCCCTGCCTCCAGGAGCAGCTAAGATTTGCCTGACATCGAGTAAGGATTTGTTCTAGGAAAAAACAAACAAACAAATGAAACACTTCTGTTTCTCCCTGTTTTCATTCTCTAAACAAGATTCCTGATAGTTCACTTGAGAAGCTGCCCAAGAACAGATAGATGAACAGGCTGGTGGCAGTGGCCTCTCTTGCTAGTGGCTTTCTGATGGAGAATGTTGCATGTCCTGTGCTGATTTACTGTTCTCCTGCAAGTGAGAGTGCTGCTGTGATTAAGCTGTTGTTGCTGCAGAGACAAGGGCTGCATTTTCTGCCTTTGAGGTCTTGTCCTGAGACGTGAGGTCAGGACGTAACCGAGGTGCACCACGTTACTGCTTGTGCTGACCGAGCCTGAGCTGCGTCTCCGTGACCAGCGCTGAGGGGTTTCAGTGTGCTCTGTAGGGCTTTGGAAGAAGAAAGCAGGAGCTGTTGTTGCCCTAGAGAAGAGGGAGAAGCAAGAGCACCTCAAATGGTACCTCTGAGTGCAGCATGGACTAAGTTCCTGACTGTGTCTGGTCACTAGATCAATATTCCGGTGAAGCTTCGTGCAAGAGGGGAGGGTATTTCCATTCCCGGTGCCCAACGAGGAATCACGCTACCTCCCTCAAATTGTTCATCTGACCCCAAAGGGCTGTCGTGAGAGTTTTTTCATGTGCAAAAGCGGCACGAAACTGGCTGGATTTCAGCAAATGCTGGTGCTGAGCGGGTCTTGTGTTGTGTGCATGCAGTTGCAGAATGCTTTCAGAACGAATAGTCTACGTCAAAGCTGTTTTAATGAGCTGGAATGCTGATTGTAGCATATCTTATCCAGTCTCACAGCACTCCACTGGGCTGAAATACCTTCTTTGTTCTTAAAATAGCCCCCCCTGATTCAGATTTTAATTGCAGATATTACAGCTGTCAAAGAAAAGCAGAGATGACCAGATGATTGTGTTGATAGTATAAATGGAAGCTGGGGATGTGTCGAGTTCCAGCCTTTAGATCTTCCTTCATTCAAGTGCTATTGCAGATACGCCTGTGCACAGCGGTGATTACATGGAGCAGAGGCTCTCTCTAATGTTAGGATGACCCTGAAGTGCATTGCGCCTCATTATATCCACTATGTTGACTAAACTAATCTGACAATAAGCGTGTAGAGCTGCAAGGATTTTGGTGCTAGTAATGGTAACAAATAGGCATAGATATTAAATATGCTGGTTGAAGCCTCAGTCTTGATGAATCAAGGTGAAATTTACTAATGCACAGGGAGGCTGTGATTTGGGAATTTAGTTAAAACAAAAGAACAACCAAGGAGATGATTAAAATAAAAAGTCTAAGGCCTAGGCTCTGGACTGCTTGTTTATATAGCACATCAGTCAACATTGGTGAGAGAGCGAGATCTCTTCTGAATAAGTGAACTGAAACTTTTCAGCACAGACTTGTCAGGAACAGACATCAGCTGAGCATTCTGCCATCATTGCTGTTTTATTTCATTACTTACTGATTGAGTTCTCAAGTTTTACAAGTTCATAAATCACCCTATGGAAAGAGGCATGTTAGGCTGTCTTTGGTTTGTATATTTTCGTTTCTGGTGCCCAGGAGGGTGGATTTTTGGCTGGATGCAAGAGGTTCCCCACAGATACCTCAGGCTGAAGGTAAGCACCATGAATGTAGTGTGAAACCATCCACTCTAGCTGATTACAAACATGGAAAGAAGAAATCCAGGAGAAGCCTCCAGTTTGAGTCTGTCAAGTAGTGCAACACTAACTGCGCAGACCAAGGCACTGACACTGCGATGCTCTCTTTGAGCCATGGGCTGTTTTGGAGAAGGGTGAGAAATCAGATTTTACAGGGGAGAGGTAACTTCTGCCAACCTCAGGAGATCTCTGCAAGGGAATGCACGGTAGCACACCTTGGTGATCCTTTGTGGATCACCAGTGTCCCAGTGTTGCTGGCATATAAAGGTTTCCATTACATCTTGTATGTTTAATATTAATCACCATTATTTACACATTTACACAATGAAAGCTCAAGTGTGACACTTAGCAGATCTGGTCCTTGGAGAAGTATAGGATTATCTTTCCTGTTTTTATTGTGAAAGGTAATATCCTTCAGGGTCATTGAAGGCTTAATTATGCCCTAATAGCATTCTAGTATGCTGGAAGGGATTTTGCTAGAACTTAACAACAACAACAACAAAAGCCGGAGACAAGATGGAGAATGTGATTTTTTTATGTGTTATACTTGAAGTGCTGAAAATGGGGAGGCAGATTTTTCCTTGAGTATCACTAAAACTTTTTGTTCTGGTGCATACTACTTTGTAAACACGATAAAAAAAAGATTAATTTGATATTTTTTCTCTTTCCCTGTACGAGTGACAAGGGGGAAGCTCTGCTCTGAAGATAGTGTTACTGGCCTATGTGTGTAGCTAACTTAATTACATAAGCTAAATATAATGTTGGCAATTGATGCTGTCATATTCTCAGGGCGTGGGCAGAGGTGTGTGAGTGCTCTGGATGCTCTGTGATGCCTGTCCTGGCGGCAGGATACTTAACTCCCATTTCATTTTGTTCCTTGACACTTGGTTGAAGTAAAAGGAGAAACAAGATGAGCTTTCCTGTCTGAAATATTGACGGTCTTGTTAACAGTCCGTTAGAAGTGGAAAGCAGGATTGTTTTAAGGTTACAAGAGCCATTCGGATTACTTCGTAGCCTCACCCAGGAGTGGAGAACAGCAGAAAGTGCGGGTACACCGGTATTACTGGCAATAATTATCATGAACTGTCCTTTTCTTCATGAAGTTTGCAGAATGAATGTGCATGCTTTCTTGCTGTCTTGTGTTTTGATGGCTTTTTTTTTTTTTGTTTTACTTTACAGCTTCACAGTAAGTTTTAAAACATTGCAGCAGGGCCTTAATTCTGAGCGCTGTTCCAGGCAAACCTTTCGGTGGAGGTGTTAGAGGTTTTGCATCCCTGAAAGCACATGAAAAGTCAGCACTTTATTAAAAATGAGTAGCAGACAGTGCTCACTTGTTTGCATATTGCTCCATATCCTTCTGATCGCTGTGCAGGTTCCACTCATTTATTGCAGGGAAAAAGGGAGGAGGGAGGTCTTGACTCATATCATATACACCGTTTATGAGCAAGTGATTTGAAAACAAAAGCTTTGGAGGAGGCAATGTGAGTGAAAATTGGGTAGTTAAGGAATTTTCACCTGATGACCAAACCCTGTAATTTTGCAAGCCAGAAAGTAGGTGTTGTTTTTCAGAGAAATGGGGAAAAAAACACCTCTGCAGCCCACTCTCAGAGGAGTGAAAGTAGTAACGAAGAAGGTATTTGTTCGTGGTCTGTTTGTACCTGCATAGCGGGAGGATTACTGAAACTAGGTGGTACTTCAGTCTATCAGGTGGAGGTGTAATGAGACCCAGTGTATTGGAAAGCAGAACTGAGGGAAATAAGGCACACTTGAATTTTTCTTTTCACAGTGAAGGCAATTAACCATTGGGAAGAACTCAGCCAGAAATGTGATGCATGACTGTCACCTGCTTTCACACCGGGGTGCTTCTCTGAGAGAGGTACTGTAGCTCAGTGAGAAATGGTGGGCTGGATCCAGGAGCCAGTTGGCATGAACCAGTTCATGGCCTGGACTGATGAGTCAAGCAGCGTGCTCTTGACCTTAAATTCTGTGAGACACTTGAATCACTCCTCTGTGTGTATTTTCAATATATTCCTTTCAAGGTCTTTTATGGTTTGAAAACAGCAATTGTCTCATCCTGAGGAGGTGGTAAGTATAATGGGATGAGGTTGTGGTTTTTGCTTTGATGTATTTTTCAATATCTGTGTGTCCTCAGCATGCTCAGCAGTGCTGTTTGCTTTCCTTCTTGACCACCAGTTGGACTGCTGGTGGTATCCCTTGTATTAGTGTGCTGGATAAACACTTGAGGTGCACTCTCTCTGAGGAGAAAGTATTCTGCACCCAGGTGAGACCTAAGTGAGGCTGAAAGATTAATCAGCTAATTACGTTAATAGCATAGTGGTTTTTTAAAAAAGGGACTGTGCAATACTAAGATGATATTGCAGAATTAGTGCCTTTGCAGAAAAAGGAGGAGGAGTGCTCCACGGGACTCTACTAACCTCAGTAGATATCAAACTATCAAAATATTAAAGTGCATTTGAGTACTTTTTGTCCAGGGTAGTGAAGGACAATGTTTGGTGGGAGTTATGGCTGTTTCTTATTCTGTAATCGTAGGAGGGAAAAGAAAAGCAGCTGAGGATCAATCTGTTCTTGTAAGACTGGGAGGACTTCGTTATTCCCCTTTCGTTTATCATTATATTACATGGAGGCACTGGATGAGGCTTGCCTTGGAGTTAACATAATAGACCCCCATTTGAACATCACAATTAAAGTTACCTCGTAGGATGTTTTTGACCAGTATAGACTCGAAAGTTTCCCTGGGGCTACAAGGATAAGTGGGGAAATGGTAATGCAGGGAAATGCAGTCATCAGCCCTTGAGAAAGGCTGCCTGGCCAGCTCATCCATCGCACAGATGAACAAGAGGGGGGATCTGCAATGACCAGGTCTCCTTGAGCCTGAGTTCAAACCTGCCCAGACAAAGGAGAAGCATTTTTGCTATGTTGAAGCTGCCGACGCTGGTTGCAGCACGAGCATGTCTGTGCAAAGGGGCCAAGCTCACCTTCTTCAGCCTCTGGACTCTCTCTGTCTGGAGAACGCCTCATTGGGGTAGCACTACTCAATAGCTGCTTGTAGAATGGTGTGGACACAGCTGGCGGTGAAGCTCCTGTGAAGGACCAGCCTCATGGTGCCTGGAGGAGGCTCAGCTGCCCAGCGTGAGCTCCTGTGTGGTGCAGGTGCTGCACAGCTGATTTTGAGATCTTTATGTGGGCCCTCAGCCAACCTTGTCAAACGTGTGTATTTGAAGTTACGCCCCCAAATCTACACATAGGTACTCATGAGGTCATTTCCGAGCTGTGCTGAGCACCAGTGTTTCCTACTTAAAGGAAATGGTTCAAATATATATCTGAGTTTGAGTGGGCTACCTTCTGTGGAACCAGTATAAGCAACACATACCAATGGCTGCAGCTGGATCATGATGTTTTGCCTGGTTGTGGCATTAATGGCGCGGTCATCGCCATGCCAGCGGCCAGGGCGGTGGCAGTGGTTGCAGCAATGTAAAGGTCTTCAAAGCCAGAGAGAACGGGGAAGAAACTTTAGTGTTGTTACTTAGGACTAGTTGTCCAGGCAGACTTTTAGGAGATGGAGGGGAAAATAGCAATTCTGGGGGCGTGGGTGAGTTGGCGTGTGTGCCTGCTGCCGTGCTGCCCCACAGGGCTGCACCTCTGCCCCGTGTGGCAGCTGGAGCCTGGCCCGCTGGAGGCTCCCCGGCAGAAGCCATGGATGCTGGGGCAGTAGCTGCCGTCTCACCATTAGCCGCACAGTGTGTGGCCACTTGAAATCCCTCTCATCATCGTTATGAAGCTGAAATTCAGTGGCAGTTTCACAATGGCCCAATATTCTGTGCAAGGGAGGGAAAGTAGGTCACTGACTGCCATGCTGGTGCTTGTTTGTGCGACTGTAGGGACGTGTTGGGAGCTGAAGGCACCAAGGATCCAACCATCCAGGATGTGTTTCTCACCCCTTTCCTTTGTGTCCCTCTTTCTAGCACGGGCGTTGACTGGGGAAGAGATGCTGGAAACCATCATTATTAATATTTCAGTAGGGCTCAGAGGTTTTTGGTATGACTGGGCACCGGGTGTTGCACAGATTGTTCAGGCTGCCCATGCCACAAAGAGTAAATGATTCAGGTAGATAAATAAAAGCACAGATGAAGCATTTAAGTTTTGGCTACTGAAGTGTGTACTCAGTATCTAGCTCCTTGAATTGCAGAAAGTGCTTTAGATTATGGGTTTAAGGCCTTCCAGGGCTAGAGGCACTGACAGCTTATCAGCGCCTGCATTTCAGCCATGGTGTTGCATGGTGTGTGGACATCCTCAGCTCCTCCTTTTAAAGCTGTGGTAGCTAGTGATCCAAGGTTGGGAGGAAAGCAAAGTGGGAACCCAACCCTGTGACACAGAGTTTGGGGTGTTCATTGGAAGGGGAAGTAAAGGAGGAAAATGAGTAAGGAACTGCACGGCAGAGTTACCTTCAGTCATTGTACAGCTTGAGGCTTTAGCATGCCCAAAGGCTGGGTTAATGAAGTTGTTACCCAGATAATCAGAGCAATATTTGGCAAACCCTTGGATGTATAGCTGTAACTGAGATCTGCATTCATGTATCAGAGCTTGGAGCTAAGCAAGGTGGAGAATCTCCAGCTATGCTGACCTGCCTAATTGGGACCATTGGGAATGGTGAGCAGTGGACTTGAGCAGTGCCAGCAGTGGACTTTTCAAAATTTTTTTTCAATTTTATTTATTTATTTATTTATTTTATTTTGCCTTGTCCTGGCTGGAGCAGATGGGGACTGCGAAGTGGCACAGAAGGGAGCACAGAGCATGCTCTCCTCCAAGCAACAGCACTGGCCTCCCAGGATTGTCTTTTGGAAGCTGGAATTTTTGGTGCAATATAAAACATGATCAGGGAGAAATTCAAGTAAATCTTCTATGTTTGTTCAGTATTTTTCCAGGTTAATTCATAGCTTCGTGTGGCTCAAATATGCAAACTACTTAAGAAATAAAAAGGAATCACCTTAAGTGGCTTCCTGTGGGGAATGTCATTGGCTGCTCTGAGGGCTGTCCATCACTTCTTAAAAAGTTAACTTAAACAAAACATCGTGGCTTTTTCTGACTGCCACAACTCTTTAGCTGTTGCTTAGCTACCACTTGGCAATGACCTTTCCCGCAGAAGTGATGTTGTGAGCCTCCAGGCTGAAATCACCCAACAAAAGGAAAGAGCATTAAACCCCTGGATAAGGGTTACCCAAGATCTCCTCTCTGAACTCTGCGCTTTCTGTTCCCACCAGGAACTCCTGCATTTTACGCATGATTTGTCAAAGCCCGTAATCATTTTGGGTGGTAGGGTCTGTGGGATTAGATCTGAAATGAAGTTTTCCATTTCTGAGCCATCACTGCCTTCCAGTTGGTTCCTCTGTGGAACATTAGTGTCATCAAAGTAAAAGCATTTCTACAGGGAAGCAGCCGTGTACCCTGAGCTTCTCTGACATTCGGGCAGCAGCACCAAGCAAGTTGCACCTGGCAAGTAGGTGCATCCCTCAATCATGACCTAGTCATTGCTTTGGTTTGCTGCTTCCTGCATCTTGAAGCCCAGAATGGTTAGAGTTGGAACAGACCTTAAAGATCATCTAGTTCCCCAACCCCTCTGCCATGGGCAGGGACACCTCCCGCTAGACAAAATTGCTCAAAGATCCATCCAGGCTGGCCTTGAATATTGCCAGGAATGGAGACCCATGTCTCCATATGGCGACCAGGAAGAGCATCAGAGAGTCTCCCCAATGAGCCATGGGCCAGGAACCCTCAGTGCTGGGGGTCACTGGCTGCACAAACTGCTTTCTGTGGCCTGGAGGGAGCTCTGTGGGATTCTGTCTAGGGAGGAGCAGTCTGTTATGTCTCGGTTGGGTTTTTTTACCACCTTTTTTGTGCTGAAATAGAACTGAATATAGCTACTGCTGTTTTTGTCAGACTGGCAGGTCGTTTTTAGAGAGAAAAAAGGAAGTTAATACATCCTACATGTTGTACATTTCATTGAAATTATAAGTACCCATGTACTAAGAACTCAAAGGTTGACCTTTTTCAGTTTGCTTAATTTTCTAGTGCCTGTAAGCCTTCTGAGGCACATTCAGCCCATCACGTGCACTTGATGTCTCTTGTTCTGTTGGACTGTGCTCTGAGCTGGGCCAATTCCTGGCTTTCTTTTTCTGGGAGAAAGGGAATATTTTTGTTTTCAGTGGAACTGAACTCAGCCAAAACCAGCCCAGCTGTGCAGGTATTTATGGACACACAAGGACCAGTTATTATGGATCTAGAGAAGCAACCTTTAAGTTGGGGGTGTGTGTCAGAGAAAGCAAGAGGAGATGATAATGTTGTAGATTTCACATTTGAACAGACTCCCATTTTCTAAATACTGAATGGTAAGGCTTTCTTATGAACCCCATATCAGAAATCATTAACTTGTGTTAAAATCAGGGATGGGAAAAGAACTTTCTTTCGTATCACAGCTTTCTTTAAGCCCTCAAAGTAGAATGTCATGAGATGGATTTCCCAGTCTGGAGTACTTCTGTTGGACAGTTTTGTAGAATCTGATGGCTATCTATTCTGAAATGATAAAACCCCACAGATTGCAATAAAGTTGTTACTAGAAACTGAATTTCTGTTTCTTTGACAACAGAGTTCAGACTCTAGCCTCAAGGTGCTTAGGTGCTGCAGTGTTTGATTTCTCATCTGCTATTAACTATTTCTGTTATTAACTAGAGTTAATAAACTGTCTCTTGGTTAAACATCATCCCTAATAAATCCAGCACCATCAAGTGATAAAAAAACCCCAAATGTCTTCTCTACCATTTGTGGTGGTCCTTGCTTCACTTATTTTACCTCTTTGCTGGGTCCAGACAGGAGCAACTGTGCTGCCTTAGAGATTGACTGTAATGACTGCAATAACTGGACCTGATCTACCAAAAATGAGTAAATGAATAGTTTATGTGATGATCAAAATCATGCTAATGGAAGCTTGAGTGATGAAACCTAAGAAATGCTTTGGAATTCCTCAGGTTTTGTGCCAGTGTGAAAAAAGCCAGCCAGTATTAAAAGAAGGAAAAAGAGGTCTCTACTTCAGTTTTTGTGGATGGATACTAAACAGCTTGAATAGTGGGAGAAAAACTGTCTTACTATCTTTGGGTAGTGTGATAGTAGTTTATTACAGGAAAGGGAGTCGGTGGAACAAAAGTTGTATCATTTTTCATATCCCCAAACTCTGACACTGTACTTTTACACTACAGTATTATTCCAATAAATCAAAAGAGGGGATCCCTAGAGGTTTTTGTAAAGAATCATATTTTTGAAGGAAGGTAAAGATGGGGAGGATGCAAAAAAATTAAATACATTTAAAAGTTCTCGCTTTTTAAGCTGCTTTGGAAATAGCTTTAGGAGAAGAGAGCAGTCAGGTTCAAGTTCATACTCTAGCCTCAAGGTGCTTAGGTGCTGCAGCGTTTGATTTCTCATCTGCTGCAATACAGGTGCCTGGGACAGGGAGTGACCCAGAGCTTTAGCTGAAATAGAATGTGTAAAATCTTGGTCCTGTGAAATTAAGGAAAAGAAAAAAAAAATCTATATTACTGAACTGCTGCCTGATCACTTTCATTTTTAAATGGTAACAATAACGCTCTTGCATTAGAGGAGAACAGCAAGGATGCATTTTGGACTACTTAAGGCTTGTGATGTCAGGCTTCTGTGAGCTCCCTTCTCACCATATGCTAAACCAGAGGGAAGGGGGCCAGGTCTGAAGCATGGCCTGTAGCCCTGACCCAAACACCCTGTCCCTCCCCACAGCCCGACAGCAGCATCTCTCCTCTGCTCTTGATGAAGAGCTGCTTCCTGCTCTTCCCCATCCCTGGAAGTGTTCCAGGCCAGGCTGGATGGGGCTTTGAGCAACCTGCTCTAGCAGGAGGTGTCCCTGCTCATGTTAGGGTGGTTGAAACTCGATGATCTTTAAGGTCCCTTCCAAATCTAACCATTCTGTGATTCTGCCTGGGGTGCAGTCTCATGTCTCCCTGCTGGTCCAGTGTGGAGACGTCCTTTGGATTGCACTTTAATGTGTGCACAGACACTGTTCCTGGTTGTGTTAGTCACGCCATGCTCAGAGGAGAGGGATGCGCTCCTTGACTGGAGGAGTTTCCAGTTTAAGAAGAGCACAGGTCTGGGCAAATGAGCTCAGTGGACGGTGAAGGAGGATGCAGGCAAAAGGAGCACAGGGCTGGCAAATGTGTGTGTTGCAGTTTCTAAGTGTCAGGTAACTTTTCAGGCTTTCAAAGGGTAAACCAAGGTGGTGACTGGTAGTGCGTTACATTCCCAGCTGTAACTTGCTGTGTGTAAGTGCCTTGGTAAATACATCTCCCTCTCTCTCAGAGCTGGCAGGAAAGTGACCTGCCCTTTAATCTCAGCACAGCAAAATACATAAGAGCAGTCAGAAACGCACTGTAATTTCCCACCTTTGCTTTCCTCACATACTTGCACAGCTATACTTTTAATTATGCCCATTTTTTGGAAAACATTTAGCTGCCCTCAAGTGACCCAGGGCTTAATTTTTCCAGCCAGAGTCAATACTAGCTATATGGGGAGTAGTGCTGTCCTGCATGCTGCTGGAGTGAGTGGGATGACCTCCAAGCTGGGCTTCATCTTGCTGAACATCAGTATTCATGAGCTGATACTGCAGCATGAGCCAGGCGCACTGTCCTCTCCTCTGTAGCTTGTGGAGAGAGAAGGCTGGTCCCCAGCAGTGAGTTGTCCCCATCTTTTGAGGCATCTCTTCTGGGATGGGATGCGTTGCCTTACTGAGGTGCGGGTTACTTTCCTATTGGGAGTCTTCTCAAAGACTAGTAGTCACATAGATTAATTTTAAGTGCAATTAATCCCTTCCCAATTAAAAGCTGTTCCTTGTCATTGCTTTGAACATGCTTTTGTAGGAAACTGCAGTCTCCTATAGATTAGGAAGTTTGCTATAGTCCTTAAGGATGGCACATGATAGAACATGTTCTGCTTTCAGCATATTTGAGGGGCTTCTTTAGTTACATTTTTGCTGCCTGTGCTCTGACATCATTGTGTACATTTTTGATATCAAGGGAGGTGGAAATGCAGAGCATCTCTTCAGGCCAAGCTTCTTGATAAGATCTATTGTGGGCCCTGAATCTTGCAAAAATGAGGCTTTGTGCCTTTTGTGGAATGAAATGATTTTGAGTGGACAGTGGCTGGGTTGATTTTTACACAGTTCTGGGATGAACACATGCCTTAAAGTTTTGCGGTTTTTACTGGGTGATCTCATAGGTGCGATTGCAGCAGCCCCAAAAATACACTGCAGTATAGAAACACATCAGCTTGCTTTAAGTGTTATGTTGGGTATGAGTTGCAATCCAGCGATGGCAGCGTGGAGCTCAGCATAGGCTAATTTTCCCTGCAGCTTGTGTGTGCTAAACATCTAGGAAAATAATATAGACGTACTTGTAACACTTCTGGAAGAAGAGTGTTATACACAAAAGCTCTGTGATTAGGTAGCTTTGGGGGGTGTGATGATTGCCCTCCCCTCCATGTATAGACCTGGTTTGTATTAGAGTTCGGAAGAGTTCATTTCAGAAATGAGGAATTTAAGGATTAATGGGCTGAATGTCTGAATTTATATAACCACTATATTCAGTGTATTCAACAACTTCAATTGTTTTCTGTCCATCATTTCTTCTTTTTCAGTCCATTTAACTTATTTCCTTAAGGGCTTAGTCTTATATCCATTTCTGGAATATAAACACTAGTTTCCTTTTTAGCTTGTGAGGTTGGCTTAAATGGGAGGTTTGATTTCATATGAAAGGTTTATCATGAAGGTGGGTGGGATGGAAAAACAACCTTTTTGTGGTGCACACTACATTGCTGTAGGATACCTCGTACCTCTGCAGCTCAAGGACTAGGATCTTATTTATATTGACTCAGGGAAATGCTTAAGGGTTTGTATTTGCATATTTAATGTAGTTAAGAGTTTCACTTATTTGCATTAACAACTGCTCCAACTCTAGGATTAATAAGGCAGGTGCTTTTGTATAAATACAAAAAAAAAAAAAGGAGAAAAGCAAAAAAAAAGGAAAGATTAGAGTAATGCCATAGGTTAATTTTTATATAGATGTAATGACTTCCAGCCGCCACAGTAACACACAATATTCCCCTAGTGATACCTCGAGTCAGGAAAGAAATTAACTCCTGTATATTAAGTTAGCAGTGGCAAACAAAATTGAAGATGAAAAGAAAATGAAGGGGCAAGGAAAAAGGCTTAGTTCCCCAGCACTGCCACGAGGGACACCCAACTTTAATTTCAAGATTTGGTTATTTCCTTTAATGCCCCACAGATGTGGAAAATACTATGGCAGGACTGGGCCATATGCAAATCCCTTTGAAACTTGTGGGACTTAGATTAGGCCTAGATTTTATGAGTTCTTTATCCTTTATTTTGCTTTTTGGGTTTGGAGGCTTTTTTTTTTTCCCAGAAAGAAAGAGGCAAGATAGGCCTGATAAAGGGGTGTTTTACGAAAGATCGGGATCTTCAGGCTTATGAAGATCTGCGTTACTTAAAACATCCTTTCAACTTAATTTGGTTGAGCTGGGGGATTTAGATCAAAGCTGCGTCTGGGTGGAACTAGCTGAAGTCTTTCGGCTTCACGCAGTGTCAAGTGCCCACTTACAAGGAAAGCATGCAGGTAATTCATTTTGCTCCTTTGTGTGTGTCTTATTTATGTAGCAGCCAGTAGAAGGTTCATGGGTTTGCTGAAGATGTTCCCCCAGCAAAACCTTGGGGCTCCAACCTCTGTGGGAAATGAGGGCTGCTGTTCCAGTTAGAAATGCAGCCTCCATACTTCCGCTTCTTAATCCTTTTTATTTACCAAGAGACTTTCCAGTCACAGATCACTTGTTTTGTTGTTTGTTTGTTTGTTTGTTTTTAAATTTTTTCCACTCATCCAGCAGCTCCAGCTCCAGAGAACTTTCCCAAAGCATGCCCTGCTCCTGTCTAGGTTGGAGGTAGCATTGGAGGTGCCAGTGCCTGCTGCTGATAGGACACTTTCCTCACAAGGAGCTAGAGTGGACTTGGGAAAATGATCCAATCTCCAGTAATGCAATGGCCGTTTTCCCTTCTTTGGAAACAGAGCAACTCTGTTAGGGCATAGGAAGTAAGCCAAAAAGTCAAATTGGCTGAGAACAAGTAATGAAATTAGCTAGTGCTGCTTCCCTGACAGAGCTAATAAATGGGGCAGAAAATCTAACAAAACCCACAAATGTTGACAGGATTGTCTACATTTTTTTTAAAGTGTGTGTGTGTGTATTATTTTTTTTTTTTATATCTTGACAGTGTCCTCATTTAAAAATAACAGTGTGCTTTTAGTGTTTCTGGTTCTTGCCACTACTAATTCTTTTCTGCGTTGTTAAGAGACCCACATATATATAAGGAGCTTGGCATTGCTCTTTAAATGGGTAGGATCTTGGAAAGAATTCATTTCTCTTGTAATGCGGTTAGTTCTATTTCTGTCATGTACAAATCCTGTCTGACCAAGAATATTGAATTAGAGCTGGCTCGAGGGTGTTAAGTATCTCCCCAGTTATCTTTGCTTGTGTTGAACAAATGAAAGAAGCTTAAGGGTGGCCCTGTGTGTTTGTGTTACCTGGAGAGGAGCAGCCCTGCACCCAGCAGAAGAGGGCTTGGCATGGAAGGTTGAGCAAGGTGCTTGTGCGTGGGTGGAGCATCTCCTTGCTATGCAAAGACCTGTTGTCACTTATGTGCTTGTGTATGGGTTAGTAGAACAACTCATAGAATGTACCAAAGGTGTGGATACTTCTCACGCAGCTAGCCACCAAGCATGGAAGTCCTGCAAGATCACCAGAGGCAACCAAAAACTGGTACTGCCCCTGGACGTGTAAAAGCTGATGTCACCTTGAACCTTCTATGGTGCAAGGGAAAGGAGATGTTGCATGCACTTGGGTTTCTTCAGGTCAAACCTGTAAGATCTGTTGCTGCTGAGCACGTGGTGTACTTCATATGAATTGTGCTACTATATGCTTGGCCCTTGGGACCGATTGCTATGTAAATGCAAATTATTTAATTAACATTATTGTTTCCGTATGCCATAATATGATTTTTATGAGCATTTCTAGATTAAAGTTCACTTTAGAAACATAGCAATTGCTTCCCAAATTGCTTGGCTGTGCACTGCATTTTAAACCTCTTTAATGCAGTAAGGAATCCTTATCATTCCTTAAGCGTCAGAGAAGCAGCCAGAAAAAATATAACCACGATGTGTAAATATAACACTTCAGAAAGCATAACAAAAGCCCTGTGTGTTTTGACATGGCAGAACCAGTAATTCTTGACTCATAACTGGGCAAAAAATATTCACAGATTAAACTTTTGTCTTCTGGTCTTTAAATCATAAGACCAGTTTTAGTTGGATTTTTTTTTGCTTCTTTTTTTTCTCCCCCAATCAGTAGAGATGGTGCTTTGTCAAAGTTACATATCTGCCAACAGTTACTATAGCTTTTCTTCTATGTGGAAGGTACAAACAGAGGTTAGATGTGATGCCTGGTGTGGGGCTCTGCTCGGCGGTGTGATGGTGGCTGGTGTGCAGGATCCTGGCAAGGATGGTGCAGGCAGAGAGGGTGGAAGCTCTCGCGCGCCTGGAGCTTTGCCAGGAGCTGCCGGAACATACAGCTTGTTGCTTGGCGCTTTTTAGTTCATTTCCCTGGCTTAGAGGATAACTCAAAGATCACTTCTAACACCTTCAGAAGAGGAATGTACTGTTCTGGACTGCGGTTTGCCTGGTAAAGTTGTTCATGCTGAGGATTTTGTGGACAGTGCCCTTCATTATAAACATACGGCTGGAGAAGTGTTGGAGAATGTCACCTTGCTTTGCCCAGTGGCACAATTTTCTCAGAGTTTGTAGCTCTTACAAAAAGTTTCTGTTTCAGTTTTTGCACTGTTAAGACTAACCCAATTACGTGTTGGTGCATGGAATTCAAAACAGGAAGATCTCCATAGCCAAATTTTTGTATCCTTTTTCTGCTGTGAAATGTTAGCCTTGTGCTAATTCAGCAAGGGATTTGGATAATTTATTTAATACTTACCCTCTTCTGCTGTTTTGTGTGGGACTTGTTCGATTTGGGGATTTTTTTATGGTAGCAGAGCACAGTACTGTTTGGTGGCTCACAGTGAGGGGTGCAAAGATGGCAAGAGTATTCTGTACTTCCCACTCAATGTAAAGAAAGAAATGTACACGATGATATTCAGTGAGCCCTGGATTTTTGCTTTGAAAGGGGAAAAATGCGTTGTATTACTCCCAGCCTGGCTTTGTATTGCTTCGTCTGAGCAGACAGTCTGTAAGCGCTAACGCGTCCCTGCATACCTCTGCTGATGCTCCAGCTGTTGATATCTGTAGAAGCTGGAGCTTCATTTCTGGGTTTCAGGTCTCACCCCAGATTCATGAGACTCAGGAGAGTCGCTGGCTCTGCTTTTGTGCTCAGAGTAAGCAACCTGGGAAAAAAAAAAAAAAAAGTCTAATATCCTTCCTTTTATACAGTCTGAGGTAACAGAAGCTGCTCAGAATTTTCCAATCAGAAATCGTGGCTCTTAGCTGGCAGCATACCTTTATTCTTTTATTTGCATTTATGAGTTTGGGTTTCTTTCGCCCTTCCATCGGTTGACATATGCAGCAGTAGATTTTCCTGATTAATGGTTTACCTGTGCCTGCAGGTGCCAACACAGATCGACATTGCAGAAGGTTCCCGAGTACTTGAAGTGCAGGTGAGGAAATCGAGATATAATTCAGCCCCTTGTAGAGGGTGCATTTCTGGACTGTGATTTTTTTTTTCTGGTTTTGGAGGGAGGCAGTGGGGGTGTTTTCAAGAGCGGACTTTGGTACAGTAACAGAAAGGACAGGGTTTGAAGTAATTGTAGTTTTCTTTTATTTTCAGTTTCTTAATCCTGTTTGGGGGTGTGTGTGTGTGTGGAGAAGGAAGAGTTTGATTATGCGTGGGTTACACGGGTGGCTGGAGTGCTATGTAAGGTTGCAATCCTTCCCTTCTCCCTGCAGCAGGGATCACCATACCTGCAGCAGCACTGGGTCAGAGCATATTACCTGAATCAGTCAACATCATCAACTGGGTGAATTAGAAAGTTCTTATAAGGCTGGCTGGCTGGGTGTTGGTGACTGAGATTTCTTACAGCTGTGATATCATTCAGTACCTTGAGAGAGACAGGGGAAGGAAACAAGAGTGAGAGAAAGTGGGTTTTGTAAATGGGCTGGAAATACAGAGATAAGTCCTTCCTCCCTCCCTTCCTGCCCAGCCTCCGCTGGGCTCTGCCCTGAAGTCAAACCGCCTCCACACCGCTCCAGGTTAACCTGCACACGCAGGCGGCTGCTTGGAAAAATTGCTCCTCTGCTCCATCTCCACCTCCTCAGAGAAATTTCATTCATAGTCATAATGTCCGATCGGTTGATTTATAGTGTGTAGGTTTTTTTTTTTTTTTCCCTTCTCTCAGCTTCTCCTACTAAAAAGCGAGCTGAGTTCAGTTCTCCCAAAGCAGGGGGAGCGTTTTCTGTCAGTTTGATTGATCTACGAATAACTTTGATGTTCCAAGACATAACGTTAATAGAGTTTGTGGCGTAAAGTCGCATGAAGAAAATCTAAAAATAAAGAAGAGCTTGATGAATGTCCACAGCCTAAAAAGCGCTCAGCTTGTGCAGCGGCCAGAGACCGACAGTATTTG
This sequence comes from Pedionomus torquatus, assembly GCA_013398155.1. NCBI lineage: Eukaryota > Metazoa > Chordata > Aves > Charadriiformes > Pedionomidae > Pedionomus > Pedionomus torquatus. The sequence goes on along the minus strand of VZRU01011994.1, from coordinate 475,028 downwards.
GAGAGGAGAGGAGCTTTCTAAAATGGGAAGCTGGAAGTTGCCGTTCCTGGAACTGGGATGGAATTATCTTCAAAGTGGTTTCTTTTGGTCAAAACCAAATCGGAGGATTTCTGCCTGGGACGGTGCAGTTGGCTGTGGAGCTCATGCTGGATGGCTGGTGGTGCCTGGAGTTGGTGGGAGATGGCTGGAGGAGAAGGCAGGAGGGCTCCAGACCTCCTCACCACCCCTTCATGCCCACATGGAATTCTCCCAGGCAAAGTAACCTGAATATTTGAGTGTTATAATACTCTTTTCTGATACCACAGGATTTTTCTTGCGGTTTTCTCTGTTGCACATAAACAATTGGCACAGTGCATTAGTAATGGTGACTCTTGGTCAAGGAAAAACAGCACCATCTCAGGGAGCAGGATCAGGACCTGATTCCTGGATTTGTGTGAGAACTCTCTCTTTCCTACTCCCGTCTCCAAAATTCACAAGGAGAGCATGTGGCTGGGGCTGGAGCTGGCTGCAGCCATGTCTGGGGCAGGCCACAACCATGGCTGGTGGTGGACACCCAGCCTGGCTCGCTGCTGAGGAGACCTATCGCTTGCCGTATTCTATCGGGTGATAGAGGACACATACTGCATTGAATTAATACATAAGAGTGATATTTCTCTGAGAAGAAGCCAAGGTTTTGGTCCTTTGCTTGGAGCTGGGAAGCTGGGGGGAGCTCCTGCTGGCTCCTGTGAGGAGGGGCAGGTGTGGTGCTGTTGCCGGGTCTCCTCTGGGTGACTTGACACCCATCCACCAGATACCTCCTTTTCTCCTTCCTCCACTACTATGGTAGGATCCACACAGCCTCCTGAGGGAGGTTCCCTCTCTCAGCCATCAAGGTCCCTCCATTATGGGCTAAGGGACCCATCTGAGTTGTTCCTGTTCAATAACAAAATTTGCGATACAGCTGGAGCCCTTCCTCCTGAAGTGCTTGGGGTGCTGCAGAAATGTGGGTGCTGGTTGGGAAATTTTGGGTGGGAGACCCTCCGTAGCCCAGGTGTGGGTCCCCTCATCATCCCTCATGAGAGGAGAGGGGTCCTCCACACTGTGACCATGCTGGCTGCAGCAAGGGCTTGGCATTGCTATCCGGGAGCTGGCAGCTTTGGTCCATGAGTCCTCTCCTCCAGGCATTTCTGGCTGAAAGCTGTCAGGAAGAGGAAGACCTTATCTTGATTTTTTTTTCTTTTGTTGTTTGTTTTTTTCCCCCAGTTTTGGATATAAACTGTCCAAGAGTAGTTGTCCTCTGTTGGCAATAGGAAATTGAAGGTTTTCTAAAGACATGCTAGTTCTGTGTTTTGCTGGGACCACATAGTGGAAAAGACCATGACCTGATGACTTGACCTATCACTTTCTGTCATTCCTGCTGACCTTCCCCTCTGTTTATATGGTTTTGTGAATAGCTGGGCAATAGAAAGCAAGAAGAAAAGAGAAGACCAGGAGTGGAAGAACTCTTCAGATCGGGAAGAAATGAATGTGCTTGGAAACCAGATGTGTTTTTATTTAAAACAAAACAAAATAACCACAGTTTATCTAGAGGATTTCCTTTTTTTTTTTAATTTTTTTGACAAGTGAGACCAGTTGGGTATTGGTGACTTCTGAGACTGGTAAGAAGTCATATCTTCTGACCACTGTGTTCAATTTTTATGATACTGTTGTAATAGTATTATGATAAGAAATGTCCTCCATACCCTTCCTCTCCCAAGGAGCCCCAATCTCCAAGTAAGCTGTACGTGAAAGGAGATCTGTGACTCATGTGCATCGCCAGTCAGCCTGTGATTTCATGTTTAATGATACCGTCTGGGTAGAGAAGCTCAGTAGTCCTTGGTGGCCGCTTCAAGCTTGACTCAGAAGAGCACTGTGTTGAGGTTGCTAGCATAGGATGGTGCTTCTGGACCACATGAGTTGGGTGGAGCAGAAAAAAGTTCAAGATCCTTTTCCTGAAAGAAAGATGGCAATTTTATTCTTATTGGCCTCATTGTCAGAGACTTTGTGGCGTGTCAGCTGGAACAGATGATGGTTCCCTGCTGAGCACTAGATGTTTGATGGCTCTTATACCAAAACTAAGGCAGATGGGTTTGAAGAAGTTTGTACGATGACTGCTCTCTGTTTCTTCTGTCTCTGAATTTATTGTTCACCAGAGTTAAATTCATACAAATGCCTAAATTGCAGATGGAGAAGTAATAGAGGAAATGCATCATTAGAATATGTGCAACTGACTTCAAGAAGGAGTAAAGCCATTAAGTGGAAAAGATACTAAATGTTCAAGAGCTTTTTGTGGGAGAGAAGAACCTTAGATATTTCACTATTTGAGTGATAAGGACAGGAAGATTTGTGGCTGGCTGTGCAGCCATTTAATAGTAGGCTGGGATATCGATCTAGTATTGTATCGCGTTTTCTTAAGATATAGGATAATAATGGTACATTATCTTTCACTTCAGGAAATAATGACTTAAAAGGTATGTGAGCAAAGAGGCGGTAGACTGTAGAAATAAAATGAAATGGAAGTTAGATGAAACTGGCTGAAAGAGATGCTGGAATTAAAAAGGGCTATTGTAAAGCAGGTGTTGGCACTTTTTCAGTGAGGGTGTGCCACCCTGTATCTTTTTTTTCCCCTAAATTAGAGGTTGTGTGTGCCAATAGAAATTGAGTAGGAGCTGAGAGTTGCTGACTCTTGCAGAGTCCTTGAGATGGTACAAGGTCCAGATCTGGGCATCTGCTGGGCTGTTTGGGGGCTGTTTGGGAAGGCTCGTGCTGCACACTGCCAGCTTCAGTTCTGCAAAACTCCGTGGTGTGCAAACCAGACTGGCTAGGGAGTAAATGCCTGTTATGGATTAGTCTTCATGAAGTGAATGTGCCATGTGTCACGTCTTTGGCTGTTACTAGCATGATCTAAATTTTATGCCTGTCCTATTTCAGATAAGGCATCATTAAGGAAGACTATGAAAAGATTGTGCATTGACTCCAGTGTACTTTGGGCCCTCGTAGAGTAACATCACTCATCCACCATGATGGCATTTATCTGAATGTATTTCTGGTGTGGTAAACAAGTTATGGGAGATCTGTTATTAGCACCTTGTAAATCCCAAGGACAGCTGAACACAGCCTTTTATAGTCTGTCATAAAATAGTCTACTGTTTGCAAAAACGTGAAAATTACTGTTTTGCCTGTAGACTTTATTATTAAAAACCAAATTTCTGTATTTGTAAATGTCATTATTACTTTAATCAGATTAAGCTTCCTTTACAGTTTTTTCAATCTGCTCTTAAGAAAAAGCCACCTTTATTAAGCATGCTTTCTTAATACTTTCTTAATCTTCATGGCCCAGAGCACTGTTGGGGAGGAACGAGAGAAGGGAGTTAAAAGTAGACACTTTCCCCTGACTATTACACTTCTTCTTTTAAAAAACTTTTAATGAGAAACATCTAATTTTCAAAAGCAAACCGGGTCTTTCATTTTCCTGCATTTGGTTCTCCTGTCCAAAGTGTGTCATTAGAGAATAATGAATGTTCATGGCATTCTGTGTATTTTTAAGTGCAAAGAAATGGTGGGAGTCAGGGTTGTAATGCTTTATCTTTGTAGGTGCACACGCGTTCGAAAACATGAAGTCTGAACTATACATACAGCTTTCTTCTTTCAGATGGCAGTCCCTTTGAAGGGGCACTTGTCCTTTCTCGTTTACTTTGTTTGCCTCTGCTTGCATGCAGCATGCATTAAAAATAACAAATACTTCAACTAATGCCTGATGGGACAGCTTAGTAGTTTGGGCATCAGATTTAGAAATGTCTGGCATTTTGAAAACTTAGAGCTCCAACACCTCTCAGGGTCTGGCTCCTTCTCAATACTGGCGTTATTGTTTTGTTAGGTTGGGATTTCTTCTGCAGGACACGAGTCTTGATCAGTCCAGGAGCTTTCAACACTGGATTTTAAAGCATTTAAGGCTTTTGGAAATGTTGGCCAGGCTTTCTTCAGTGGAACAAACGCACCATTTCTGTGCTTCGCAGCTTAGGAGATGGTAAGGAAGATGCCTACGCAGGAGCTCTAGGCTTCCTGCCATCTAATTTTACAGCAGCTCGAAAAGCAAACACTCAGTAGAAACAAATGAATTGAACTCAGCCAGCCGGGGAATTGGCTACCAAAAAAAAAGAAAAAAAAAAAAAAAAAAAAGGAGGGAAGAAGCTCCTCCCTTGTGCTGTTGAGAGGATTGCCAAGGAAAAAGCTGGAACTTACAGATGTTTTTGGCAGGAGGAAGAGCAAGGACTGTCAGGAGAGTTTGATCCCTTGTGAAGCATAATCTGGAGAGGTGAAAGGCTATTCCTGGCCATGGCTCAGACCTTCAAGGCTCTGGGAACTGAGAACAAGAGGTGGTGCTGGGGCACAGCCCAGGGCTGTTCCAGCCACATGGCTAGTCTGGTGGTGACAGGCATCTAACTTCAGTTCCAGGTAACTGGTGGTTCTCCCACTATATTTTTAATTACGTACATCACATCTGTTCTGGATCACTTCTCCATACCTGGTGCTGGTCCTTACCACAGGAGGCATAGGAGAGAGGCAGGTAAAGTACTGCATATGGGTAAAAATTATGTCCATGGAGGGTTTGAGGATGAGGAGTAGTGTCAGTGGTCAGCTTCTGTAGATCAGCTGCTGTAATTGGTGCTGGGATACTCAGTGGGAAGTATGAAATTGGCATTTTCCACCTCAGATGATACCTGCAAAAAGAAGAAATAATAATAAATAAATAAAAAAAGAAAAAGAAAAAAAATTAAAAAGGCAAAAAAAATAGAGAAAGGGCAGACTTTGGTATTAGTTCTGTATCAATAAATCACCCGTCATATTAAGTTTCAAATATTGATGATTATTTTCTTTGACTGTCTCTTGATGATCATTTGCAGAAGTTGAGACAGAGACAGGAGAGTGGAACCGCCAAGAATTTCTTTTTTATCTTCATTTTCCTCCACTGAGAAAGCTAATTGAATCTCTTTCTGAACCACTTAATTCACTGCCTGTCATGCTCTTCTCTCTCAGTGTAAACTTCCTTGGGGCTATCGCCATAGTCCCAGCAGAGGAGGAAATTAGGGTCTCTAACAGAAATAACCTACAGCTTACATAGCATAAACAAATCTTGGAAAGCAAACACTGACAGGTTGGGGAAAAATGCTTTAAAAAAAAGAGGAAAGTAATAAAAAAGAAAAGATTAAATGCAAACACAGTGCCCTGCAGTGTTTAAAACACTTCCTTATAGTCTGTCAAGCTACATGTTCAGGACCTTTGATCAGGATGGAGGTTGTTTATTTCCTGTACAAACCAGCTTGTACATTGATCAATGTATTGTTGATATACTGAAAGTATTCCCTTTACTTGTCCCTTTAAAAGGCCTTGGACTTGACAACAATATTGTGAGCACTAACGTGGGTATCTGGATTGTGGAGAAAATGCAGAGAATAAGAGAACATTTTCCTATTTAAGGGAAGGATGCTTAGAGGGGGTTCTGTGGAAAGAAGCATTATGGGGTGAAGGTTGTTCATGCTTTCGAAGAGACCGTTTGGGAACCATTGGCCTGAAAAATCAAGCACTTTCCTGACAGTTACTATACAAGGAGGACCTGTTGCAGGATTCCTTCTGTGATGAGAGTCCTTCCTGGCAGGTCATACCCTGTGGAAGGGGGAAGACATTAATACTTTCCTGCATTTAAAAAAAAACCCTAAATAATGTAATAAAAATGTGCTATTTACCTTAAAACTTTGCTGCTGCGTTTTTTGACCAGAACTTAGTGTTTTCTGTGGGGTGGACCTGAATGCAAAGTTATGCAAAGAATAACCTTAACTTTGTATGCACAGTAATGGGATCTAAAATAACTATTATCAGAAAGGAAAACTTGCTTAGCTGGAAAGTGAAGGATTATTTACTCTTTCTCCCAGATGTTTTAAGTCTGAGGAATCAGGCTTAAAATGACCTGATGAAGATCTGTAATGAAGCTGTGCAGTTCCCTGCCACTGGACCTTGTGGATGCCAGAAGTTTTTATGCTAGCAGGCAGCATCTGTACAAATTCATAGAAGAGAAATCCATCAAATGCTCTTAAAAAGAGAGAAATCCCCTCTGGTTCTTGAAGTATGGGAGCTGCAAATCATTGCATTCATGTGCAGAGTTATTGCAATGTATTTTGCCTGGTTTTACTCCTCCATAGGCATCTCTTTTGGGCCACTATAGGGCAGGATATTGGGCTGGGGAAACCTTTGGCCTGACCCCTGTCAGTCATTCCTGTGACTCGTGGAGCAAAGGTTAACTGCAAACCACACTTGGGGAGGCTCTCATCTCCACTCATTTTAAGCAGAGCGCTAATTTAATAATATTATGGTTATTTGGACTACGACTGGGTGGGATGAATTCAGTTTTCCTTCTCAGCCCATGCCGTTTCCTTTGTCACACAAAGTTCTTTTCTGTCTCTGCGAAGCACCCTGTAAAATGGGAATAATGCCTCTTTTCTGTGTGTGTGTGTTGTTTTGCCAAAGTAAAACACCTCCCCCCCCAATGTGTTTGAGCACTGCTTTGGGGGTAGTAGGCATTAAATATCATTAATAATATCCCACCGACAGGAGTAGGAGGTGATGCTCCCTCATCCATCCTCTTCCCTGAAACAAGCCACGCAGAGTAGGAGCCTCCTGTTTGCAGAGGGCAAGCTGTTATCTGTTAATATGGCAGCATTTCACCAAATGATTAGGCTGTCAGAATTATAGCAATTTGAACACGCTGAGCAAGCTTTTATATACACAGGAACAAGATGCCGGCATTAGATTACTGAAGAGGAATAACACGAGCTGGAGATTGACAAGTGGTTGGCAAGCCCACACTCCTGGGGCTCATCAGACATTCATGGCTCCTATGTGATGCTGGTGAAGAGCATACTCAAGTGGCTGTATCATAGTCCGGGTGACATCTGGTGACATGCAGTTAGGCCTGTTGTGTTTTTCTGGGATGAATTCATTTTCACAATATTTGAAAGGAATCCATCTATGCAGAGTGGAAATATTCTGGCATATGCAAGTGACTTACAAGACAGTAATATTTTTGGTCCATCTTGTATTGGGTGCCAAAAGCATAATTAGCTGCACGTAGTCATATGCTATTTTGTGGAGCGGTTTTCTGAATTTCTACACTTTCTGCTGGCTCCTCCTCTGCTCCCTCCTGATACAGGTAACTACGACGGTTGGGGTGAGGCGGAGGGAGCACAGGTACACTTGGAATTTTACTGTGGTCATAGATAGGGCTCCTACTTAAATGTGTCTGTTGGCAAAAGCTGCCCTGTAGCAGCTGGAGGGTTTACATTGCACTAAACAGAGGCTTGGACACTAAGTGGTTTTTCATCCTCTGATATGCTCTGCTTTGGTAATGGAGTATGCTATTGTTTCTCTACCAAGTTAATTGGTTGTTCTGCTGTGGTGTTGCTGTATGGAAGCATTGGGAATTGGTTGGGCTAGATTTCCTTTTTGCTTGACCTCTCAGAAGATGGCTTGGGACTTGATTCAGCATTGCATCTGAGCTGCACTGAGGTCTGGAATGGGGTGTAGTCCATGGTGGAAATTCAGCTTTAACTTGGTCGTCAGCTGTCTGCAACAGAGGTGTGCAGAAGTTAGGATTTCATTGTATAGAAAATGGTTTTGTGTTGAAAATCAAACTGAAAAGAGCACATTTTGCTTTTCAAGCACTGCTCTCCCTGACAGACAGCAAAATTTCTGTGGAGATCAAACAAGGGAAATGTGCATTTGGGATAAAAGTCCACCTTTTTCTGAAAAGATGCTTTTAAAGGAAAATTCTTGGGTAGATGCATTGAAAAATCCCCCTTCAGTAACTTTTGTGCAGTGGAAGCCCTACAAGCTGACTTCTCTGTCGTGCACCGGGTCACAATGCAGAACTGTGTGGTGGACCAGCACCAGTCCATGAGATGCTCCTGTGCTAGGGAATTGCTTGGTGCTGGCCATGCTGGATCAGCAGCAAAGTAGGACCCTTATTGCAAGATCTCTACTTGTAAATAAGAAGAGCAAGCTTGAAGATGTGTTAGCCTGCTGCCTGACACAGATTTACAATCATAGAATCATAGAATGGTTAGAGTTGGAAGGGACGTCAAAAGTCATCGAGTTCCAAGCCCCCTGCCATGGGCAGGGACACCTCCCACTAGAGCAGGTTGCTCAAAGCCCCATCCAGCCTGGCCTTGAACACTCCCAGGGATGGGGCATCCACAGCTTATCTGGGCAACCTGTTCCAGTGCCTCACCACCCTCACAGGAAAGAATTTCTTCCTAATATCCAATCTAAGTCTCCCCTCTTCCAATTTAAAACCATTCCCCCTTTTCCTATCACTACACTTCCTGACAAAGAGTCCCTCTCCAGCTCTCCTGGAGGCTCCCTTCACACAACAGTGGGACATCATCCCTGCTGATGACTTTGCACCCTGGGCCTCTCCTGCAGCCTTCTTCAGGGCATGAAGATACCTCTGCTGAGTGATGATGATACAGCTTTTGGGTTCTTTCAAGCTTCAGATCCAAAACCCATC
>VZRU01011994.1:399802-466023 GCA_013398155.1 Pedionomus torquatus | reverse complement strand
ATTTTTTTTTTTTGCAAGTAGAGCTGTTTTAAGTTAAAAAAAAAAAAAAAAAAAAAGCCTTTTAAACTTCCAAAGTGCCTATCACAAGGTAAGGATAAAAAAAGTTTCTCGTTGTTAAAATGGGCATTTTGAGAGTGCCATCAAGGCATTTTGGAGAATAGAGGTATTTTATTTTTAATGAGAAGAACTAAAGAATAAAAAATGGTAGCCTTGGAGAATTGCAGATCAAAGGTTTCTTCATTGTAAAACAAATGAAAGGTCTCAGTCCTAGAAGTGATGAATAAATTGATAAATTTTTAATAGGAAGAATAGGCTATAAATGGTAATTTAATTCTTTGGGGGAGAGAATCATTTAAGCACTGTTTAAAAAGTCCAGATTTTTTTGTGTGTGTGTGTGTGAAAATTATAATCATAGCAAACGGGACGACTGGGAAAGTGCATGGTTTGGCCAAGGCTGTTGTGCACGGTGCTGCTTGCACTTGCTGCGGTGCTTGTGTCCTTCCCAGCACGTGTCCCAGCATGGAGGCAGGAGCCTGCCTACTTCTTGCAGGAGCTTGGTTGTGCCCTTTCCTTGGAAGCCAGGTGCAGCCTTTGGGGGGAAAAACGGTGAATGCTTAAGAACCAGTCCAGTCCATGACCATACTCTCAACCCACCCCCGTCTTTGCAAGAGGCAAAGCGCGGGACAGGGGTGGTGGGGACTGAGCCAATCTTCCCCATGTCTCCTAAAAGCTGTTGCTCCTCTGCTCAGTGCTGGGGATATCTGGGAGTGTGGGACTGAAAATGGATCCCATGGAAGAAGAAGGTCACCCAGGAGTGCTGGTGGTGGTGGGTCAGGCCAGAGCGGTGTGGGGCAGGCAGGGGGCTGGGATGGGGAAGGGCAGAGCTGGGAGAGGAGTGTGATCTTCATGGGGGGATGGCAGCATTAGCAAGCATAAGCTGGGGAAGGGCATTAGTGGCATTCACCTACAGCAGCTCACAGCTACCAGGCTGACAGGCTGATGGGTGCTGCCAAATTTGCATAATAACACCACTAATAAAGGCCTCGGGGGCCCTGCCGGCTCCTACATCACTTGCTGCGCACCACCATGGCGTTGGGCTCCTCCTCCTCTGTGTAGCTGTGACCCACTTTTCACACTCAAAACCCGATTTTATTTGTCAGTAGTGGGGCAGCCTGGCCTGGCAATGCGAGGGAACCTTGTCAGCTCCTGTAAGGCATCCCCATCTGCCACAGCATGGCCAGTGGCCGGGACCATGACCCATCACCACCATCCCCTCCCCGAGCTGCGCCCTGGTGCATCATCTGGGCTGCCAGCTTCCCAGTTTGTGTCTTCCAGCAATGCTGTCACGCTTATTAACTCATCCTACTTGTTCCCTTCTCTTGGCAGAGTTTTTAAAGCAAGAAAGAAAAACAGAGGAATAAGATAAAATCTTTGCCTCTTGCTCAATACTGATTTCCTGATACTAATTTTTATTCACTTTTCCACCCCCATCAATTTTCTCCCCTTGCTTTGACATCACTCCTGTCACAAGCCTTGTGGATGGAGAAGCTCCACCATAGCCATGGCTTGTGAAGGTGGACTGGCTTTCCAGACCCAGGTGGCCCAGCTGTGCCTTGTGCCTCCAGGTGGCAGCTAGTTTAGAGAGAAAAATACGCTGTTGCTTCCACTTGTGGTTGAATTCTGACTTCTTGCTGACCATACAGCAATGCAAGACTCGAAATTAGTTGTATTTGCAAGGTTCAGAACAGGATTGAGCTATTTTGCAGGTGGCTGCGTCTCTACCACAGCTGAGTATCTTTATATATGATTTTTTAAACTAGAAAGAAAAGAGAGTAAAATGCCCACTTTGACTTAAAAAAAAAAAAAAAAAAAAAGTTTTCTAAGAAAAGGTGAACTTTTTTTCCGCTGTTACATTCTCCAATCAGTTTATACCAAAGAGGCTTAGAAGGCATGATGGGACTTGTTAGTCATGGGCATAATTTTTTGGTCTGCTTTCTGCTTATTGGGAGTCAGAAATGTATGTCTGCATTCAGACCTTTGCTGTGTCACTGGATTCCTGATGATACGCCTAAGCTCTAACAGCTGGTCACGATGGCAGAAAGCTCCAGATTGAGAAGCAGAGTTGGGCTTTCCAACTTTAACCCTGTAGGGACTGCAGATGGGCAGTGATAATGCTGTGAGAAATTTTAAGAGTTTTCTTTGTAGTTTAAATAGCGGCACTGTCAGCCCAGGTGAGGGAAGGTGTCCCTGTAAGTTTTCACCATTTACTTTCTTAATCTGGATCAACTTCAGGTGGCAAATGGATGGGTTGATGTTATTGCTAAGAGTGTAACTAATGTTGATCCCTTTCTGCTGACAGTAATTCTATTTTTCAGCTGTGCGGAGGTTTGGCAAAGTGTTTGTGTTATTTTCGGGTAGATTCTCCCATCCCTTTTAGTACTTGGGATCTCCACAGGTTTACTTCGTGTGGCCGATTCAAATGGCTGTTGTTTGCCTGACATAAACCCTGAAGAAGGTTAAATGACAATATTTAGAGGTTACGTTGGTACAAAAGGGGTTCACCTTGGGAACTCCATATCTGTGTCTCTCTCTGTCTCTCTCACTGTTCTCTTTAAGAGCTTATGGGTCTGATTCAGCTTCATGTTTATTTTGCAGCATTGCTTTGGGTAGAGCTGTTGCTGGTTTTTCACTGATGTGTGAGATCAGAGCGATGCCTTGCAGTGTTTAACTCTTTGCACTCACAGCACAAGCTTCTGAAAGCTCTGTGAGCCCGTTTTCAGCAAAGTGGTATTTGCTTCATGCGTTTTTCCCTTGCCTCTTTAGCGGGGCAGCAGTGGGGACCTGAACCTCAGGGGAGATGGCTGTGAATGCTCAGGAGGAGTCCAGGTTTCTCGCTGTTATCAGATAGGCTTGTGTGAATCCACACATTGATGGAAATTTTATTCAGTTTTAACCCAGTGAAAGGTTTTGCCTCAGCAGAGGAATAAACCCTTTACATCTCGTCAGCTTGGATGTTGTGACAGCGCTAATGCACAGAAACCTGAAAGTTCCATTGAGTCTGGCCATGTTTTCCTCTCTCTCCCAGTTGCCTGGACATGAGAAATGAGCAGAGTGAACCAGCACTGCAAGTGTTGAAAGACCTTGTACCCTGTACACGAGGACGTATTTTAACTCAACGTGTACATGAATGTATTTTAACTTGGCTCTTCCCACCCCCCCATTTTTGATTATTTTCAACATCTGTGTATTAAAGGAAAACTGTGTGTTGTCTGAAAGGTTTCTTTGTCTGGCATTGTCGAAATACCTGAATTCAGATGATTATGAATTTAATTTACTGGCCTTCAAATACTTGCTTTCTGTAGCACTGAGCTCTAGTGACTTGCACCATTGTGTTTGCTGTGCTCGCTCTTATCTTCCAGGCTTGTGTGCCTCTAGATATCGCTTGTTCAGCTGTTGCTGTTCAGCTTAGCTCAGCTCAGAGCTTTTCAAATTCTGGTTGCCCGTCTCTGCTCCAGTCCTGCGCTCATAGCAGAGGCTCGGCTCCCACAGTTTTCCCTGTACCTCCTAAGCCAAGAGACTTGCGGATCTACCTCTATTGAATGGGTGGCATTGATGGCAAAACTGCTAATGCCACTTAGTTCCAACTCCCTTCATTAGCAGTAATAGCTAAGTAATAACTGTGGAATTGCACAGTCAGTGCTGGACTGAGCATCATTTAGTGATGTGAAGGGCATTTTCAGACTTGGCTGGAATTTGGAGAGGCTTCCATAGCGCTCTCCTCTGCTTTCAGAGGGCTGTGTGGTTTATCTGCTTTATTGTGGCATTGTTTTTTAATAACTTTTCATGGGTTTAAAGCTTGGGAAATGGAGGAAATCTAAAGGGAAATACAGGGAATGTGACAGTCGATCAGATGGCTATGGAAGTAAAGATTGACAGGAAAAGGGGTCGTAGCCATCGACACTAGTATAGTAGTGTGCAGATAGAAATCCAGAATCCATGCTGCAAACCTGTGCCTTTGATTGGAGAATTTCTTGGCACAGCATTTTATGTGTTGGAAATATAAGGTATCTGAAAAGAAGTGATGGGTGTGTTCTTCTATTGGCTGGCAAATATGCAATGTGATCGCTTAAGACTTCCGTTCATTTAAAATAACGCTTTATTATCAGTTTTACGGCCTAAGTTTCCAAAACCAGATTGTTGTTTTCTAGAGCTGAATTTAGCTTAAATTTGATATTCAGCCTTAACATAGTTGGTAAATTTGAATCTTTGTGCTTAATATTCGGAGAATCCCAGACGAGTTGGGCTGGGAAGGCACCTCTCAGAGCCATGTCCACTTGAGCTTTGAATATCTGCAAGAATGGACACTCCAGAACCTCTCTGGGCAACTGTGCCAGTGCCTGACCACCCTTGTGGTGGAAAGTGGGTGTGGGACTACTTCATGTTTGAAAAGAATTTCCTGTATTTTGGTTTGTTCCCGTTGCCTTTTGGCCATAATAATATTCCTCATAAGAATAATTTGTATTCAACCTTTTATCAAATTATATTTGTTCAGTTGGGCATGTTATTTCCTGAGAAATTAAGATTTTTTTTTAATAGAGAATGTGGCTGAATTAGGGTATAGATAATTTTGTTTGCAGAAATTACAGTATGAAGTTAGATATTTAAAAACTAGTGAATAAGAACTCTTACCACTTTTGTTTTTCCCTGTTTTTATATGTCAGGGGGCTATTGATTTTTTTTTCTCCCCTCCCTGCTTAATGGTTGTATTTATGACCAAAGAGTATTTTATCGGGCCTTTGTTGTAAGTTGTCTGTTCAGTGAATGTATTATGTCATAAAATTGAGTAGATACAGGATCAGATTTTTGATTTTTTAAGTGTCATAAAAAAAACTTGTGCGGGGAAAAAAAGAAATGCAGTAGTAGCAGTAGGACCTGAAGCCTCTTTCCCCACTTTCATCATCCTTAATTAACTTAAAATCACACTGGACAATCCTCAAGTAATGTGCAAAAGTGGCATCTAATGGATGGAAATTATTAAGAAACTTTCAGCTGTTCTCTGGGACTATGTCTCGGTGCTTCTGTGTGCTTAAGGCTGCCAAAAATATCCCCAGTAATTCTTAAACTCTTTTGGCACATGAAGGCAGAATGACTGGTTTTACAACAATCAAGATCAGATGGTGGCAGATCTATCATACACTCTTCTATATTAAGAAATACGTACACTGGGAAACAAGCCGGGATCGTATGTTCCTTCTCTTTCCGTTGATTTGTCGCTAGTGAGTTAGTGTTAGCATTGGCCTCTTTAAAAGAGGGAAGACAGTAAAAGTTCAAATCATTCGGTTGCTCTACGTGCTTTTTATTTCAAATATTCTTAATGCGCTTTCATTGCTGTCTTGGGGAAAAGGAAAAATTTCAGTTTTCTTTTTCACCTGCCTAATAATGAGCAACTGTCAGACACACTTTGATACTTCTGTGGCTTAGAACATTGGTGGCCGCAGAGAAAAATACACCTTTTTCTGCTAGATCTTTGTTTTTCCAATGAGAGATGAGCTAATACACTGTTGGCAAGAGATACTGCCTTTGTTCTGTTAAGATGTATCATTTTAGCTGTGGATGAGACTTCGAAAACAAAAGAATTTAATTTTCTATCCCAGCCAAGTGATCTGTGTGAGAAACCATGGCTAACAGCATGGAACAGTTCTCCTACATTTGCAGGAAGAACCGTGGCCTTTTTTTGTGTTTTCCTGTTTCTTTTGAGGAATTCCTGCACCTTTTTCCCTTGTTGTTGTTTTCTGGAGGGGTTTGTTCTAAGAAACTACTCTAGAATTGTTCTTACGGTTACCTTTATCTTCAAGCTATTTCCCAGTCCACCAGGAGCAATTGCAAAGTGGCTTCTGCATAAACTTTTAGTAAGCCTTATATATCCCTGTAAAATAGGATCTCCATTCACGCTGGAAATGCAAACCCTCCTCTTTTCAGGGTGTGCACTCAGTTGTGCTGATGTTTGCTACCATCACAGTGAGGTGAGTCATCTCCTATTTAAAGATGTAATTGGACTGGCTGAAATGAACAGTACTATCTACCTACAACCTTAATTCAGGATGACCCTTATTTTCCTCCCGTGTCTTGAGCCAAACTCCATCTCCATTCAGGAATCCTCTAGCCCAAGAGAAGTGACTTGGTTCAGATCTGAAAAAGATGTACGAGGGATTATCCTAGTCTCAGTTCCTTTAGGTAGTTTGTTCTAGTGCTACAGTTCAAAACGTGACTTTTTGCATATCAGTCATGTTTACAAGTCTGCATAGGAGTGAATAAAAGGATTCCAAAATTCCTTTTCCTTTGGGATGGTGCTGTGCAATATAAGCTATAATTAGTTTCTTCTGAGATAAAGAACCCAGATCTGTACTCAGGAAAACAGGGATGCTGCAAGAACCCAGACAGTTGATGGTTTCTGATAATTATTTAGGAGTCTGTTGATGGGAATGCCTGCCCTGGTGTTCCCAACATCTGGCCTCTATCAGGCTCTGAGGGAATCTCCATCCTTTTTGTTCTTTTTTTTTTTTTTTTTTTCCTTTTGTCTTCTGATCCAGAGGATACCTGCAGGAGGATACCTCCCTGGCTCTCGGCCGAACCCCGGAGCGGTGCCGCTTTACTCTGGGTTCCCCCGCGCGGTTTGCAAGCCTTCGCTCTGCCATCTCCTTAGCAACTCGGAGCACACCAGCGGCACAGAACCACACAGCCCCCGGGGGCCGCAGCTCTCTATTTATAGGCAGTCGAGCCTGGAGATGAAAATTTGCAGAGAGCTCTGGTAAGGCCTCTACAGAAACAAAACTTGCGGGTCCTGCTAGAGGATCTGGCTTGGTGCCCTACCTCAAAGCCCTGCCCTTTGCAGGATACTCAACCTTTGCAGTAAAACACATTGACTCGATAGATAGGGAGGATTTGCTGTTTACATAGCTGCTAATTAACCTTTCAAGAATCATCTTCTCTGTAACCCAGGTTAGGAAGTGAAACGCAGGTGCAAAAACAACAGCCTGGGGTAATACTGTGTTGTAACAGGCAAAGTCTCAAGGATGATGCCATATCTGTGTTTTTTTTATTTCAGGGGTATGGCTTAGTGAAATCTCAGAAAACAGGAGAGGAAAATATTTTTTCTGAGCTTTGCGGTTAGGTTTTTTTTAATTATGTTTCTTCAGGCTGAATTCTACATTGAAAACAAGATTTAATCACTGGTTATATTGCTTAGTGTTGCTTTGTGAAAGTTTATTGATTCAGCATTTTCTTAGTCATGTGGCTGTGAAATTCAGTAAAGAATGTGAGATGGTGCTAATAGCAGCTCTGAGTATTAAAGAACTAAATGATAATCCATAAAAATGGGGTGGATGATGACCCTGAGCAGGACACCTGCTTTCATAAATTCTTTATGTATACAAAGCTAAAAGTATGAGACACCCATGAAGGAATTTAGTATTTATTCAGAGATAATACCTCTGTTAGGTGAATCTGAGGAGCTTTTTGGAGATCCGAAGTTACCACAGGTAGTTCTCTGACGACTTTCTACTTTGTCACCTGGGAAAAATCATAATTAAAGACATCCGTAGGGCAGTGACGGTTTTTCCTCTTTAATCCTTGTATCTGGACCTTACGTACCAGTGGAAGAGAATTTTGTGTCCATGTCCTAGGGCTTCCCTCCCAGATGTCCCTCATACACCGCATTCCCTGCCAATGACTACTAACGGGAAAAGCCTGGGAGGAAATGTCATTCTGCTTTTAAAATACTCTTTGGTGTCTAAGAGTCATCACTGGAATTGTTCTCCTGGACACCACGGTGAGAAAATAATGTCTGTCTTAGACTGGAGGGAGGGAAGGGAAGTCCTACTCCAGGTTTAACCTACTCCAGTTGATAGGAATGTAGGAATTACATGCTTTTGTGTATGCTCGTCGGGGGAGAAGGAGCCTCTACGTGCAGGGAGAACATGGGGAGGTGAAGACATGCACTGTATAGGCAGGCTGATTGACAGCCCAGCTGGTGCAGATCAGTAATTGGAAATTCATTGCACATAAATCTTCTAGTACTTATCGTGAGACATGGGAAGGAGAATATCTGAGCTCTGAAGTGCTTAACTCTTTCAGGGCCATCTGGGAAGATGTTCAGCTTTCGCAGTCGCAGGACTGTTCAAGTATTTCTCTTTGAAGACTTCATTTTTGTTGTTGCAGTGAGAAGAATACTTGTGGAGGAAAAAGCCACCATGTGCTCCAAGTGATAGCATTTAGGTGAACAGCCTTAAATATTTAATGTTTCTTTCTTTTAAAGTGCAGCTTCAGATTGTCTTGGAAAATTCATCTTTGTATTGGGTGGTGAACACATTTTTGCCTTTACAAAACGCATCTTGCACACGTTGCCTGCCAATTCCATGTCTGATTTACCTGATTTGTGTCTCCACATTGGTGGGCTTATTGTATGTTTGTCCATGTGCCAGCAGACTCTGCAACTGTATTTCAAGAGGTCTGTTCATGTCTAAATATTTATGTTCTTTTCCATGAGGCTGAGACTGATTGTATGTGCTAGCAACTTTGTCCCTGTGCCCCCCTTCTCCCCCTGGTCCAAGTGTGGGTTTGGTACATTTTCCTCCTCGCTTGGTTTCAACACTCTGGTGGTTTCCACCATGCAGTTGAAAGTATAATTGGTTTCTGGTGGCCACATTTTTTCTCATTTATTTTGGTCTGCCTCTGTTCTGTTACACACGTATTTGTCTCTCCATTAATGTCAATGTGAATTACAGATGAAAAGCTAAGTGTAGATAAATTAGTAACCACGCAAAACGGAAGGTGGCATTTAACTTTCTGAATTATTCGTGTGGGCACAGGACAGCTAATGAATACCTGAGGATCTGAATAAACGAGCGGTGCCAGAATGCAGGGCGCTGCTGTCGATGCACTTCACAGTGCAGCAACTGGGGAAGGTGGGGGGCTGTGTGGGGCACAGGACAGGCAACTGTACTGGGTCTTAACGCCCACTCTGCTGGCAAGGGCTGTGAGTAAATGGAAGTGCTGGTTGTGATTTTGGAGCCAAAAATCATGCTTGCCTCTAAGGGAGCAGTTGTCTACATACAATAAATAGAAGACTGAATAGTCTGCATCTCAGTCCGTAATGTACTGAGATTTCTCTCGACCCTTAAAAGGGTGTAAAACAGTCCAGAATGGTGTTTCTTGCTGTAAAATTACAGTGCCTGGATGAAAGTCTCCCTTCAAGATGGGCCGTGTTCTCTGCTTCACTGCCTGTGGTAACACTTTATTCATTTATGTCAGGAGAAAACCTTTTGTCTTCAGCTGAACAACTTCTGCTTTGCTTGCGGTGCCCTGCAGAAGCATTACAAGAGGTTTCCTTAAAGGGAAGCACTTGGCTGTTTTCTAAGCTCACTTTCAAAGTACTCTGAATTAATTATAAATGAGTAAAGCCGTCTGGCTCTTGATTACACAATTGCCTATCCTGGATTCCCTGTAATGAAATGTAAGCTGGCCCAATCGTAGTAAAACGGGCGGTGCTTTTTTCCCCTCTATCTGATGATCAGAGCTATTCTCAGATCTACTGTCCTGATTTCTTTCAGGCTGCGATTCTGTCAGCTTTACATTTCCTCCCCTCTCTCCCTGCTACCCTATTTTTATTAGGCTCTTCTTTTGGCTGCATTTATGCCCATATCCTGTTATAATTTCCATTGAAAGTAGTTAACATGCATTGATACAGTGCCTTTTGTGCTGAACTAACCCAATGCATTTTATTTATTTAAAGGATTCTAAGTGCCTGTAGTGTCTAAGTGTTTGACAAACACATAAAAATACACAGAAGTCAAGCACTTAGCTGCCCTGAGAGGATGGGTTCCCCTCTGTCTTTGCCAGGAACATCCATAAACCCAATTACTCATGTAGCACGTAGTTTAGTAACAATTAAACTGAAGTCTGTGCTTTCTATATGGTGAACCCTGCTCTCTCATCTCCGTCGTTTGCCACAGTGTGAACCTCGCAGGATATGCTGCGTGTTATCCCACTCTGCCCTCATTTCTGTCTAGTGCTGGATATTGTGGGCAGCAGTTTTTCTCACTTTTGTCACATTTTTCACTGGGTTTTACTGCCTTCAGATGGGATGGGAGGAGGCTCAGTGCGAATGCTCTGACGTTTTTATTCTGTATAAAAGTGCAGGGACGGTGTTAGGGGGCCAAAAATTCTTGGCTTGGCCTGTAATAGCAGTGTATAAACTAGAGACCCCATCCTGAGTTTTGCAGTAGAGGCTATTGAGCCCTCGTACACTCAAGCCATGGCATATGTGATGGAGGTGGTGCTGCTCCTTGCTCTGTCCATTCCGGCTGCCCTGTAGCAGATGTCTGAGCCCTGTTCTTGGCCTTAACACTTGCTGAGGAAGAATGGGTTCAAGATGGCTTAGGACAACAGTAACCATCTTTCCCAAGAGAAAAAAGTGCAATATAAATTTATCCTCCCCTGCTCTTCCCAGTTCTTCCTTGTTGGTTTGGGGAGTTGAAGATGTGGTAGGAAAATGGATGAAGCTACAGTTTTTCATCTCTTCTTGTAGTAATAATATGGTTGTCTACGGATAATGGATTTCCCTGGGCTTTGGCTTTACATCTTTGCTGGAGATAGTAAGCCAACAGTATAGAGGTCCTCCAGGTTTTTGGCTCGGGGTTACCTTGAGAACGAGATTGTACTTGCTGAGTTACCATCCTTCCTGCCTGGGGATTTGGACCACATGTTGACAAATGCTGTCTAGTTCCATAATTGCCAGAGCCTTGATACCTATCTATTACTATGCAGAACTTGGAGTCATATCCATTTAAAATTATTTGGAAGGAGATACCTGATTACCCTTATTATTTTCCCTTTTTCTTCACTTCTACCAGTCCACCAAAATTAGACAGCCCTAGTTGCCTTTTTCTGTCAAGGTGCTGCATTTTTTGGCATGCTCCCTTCTTGCTCCCTTTGCCAGGACCTCTAGCCCTGAAGTTGCATTTGTGGAGCATCCTCGGCCTTCAGGGCTTGTTCCCACAGCTGGTGCTTGGCTTTGATAAAGTCATCAGCCCTGCCAGGTTTAACCTCCAGCAACCATGGCAACCAGCCTTCCAGCTTTTGAAGGAGTAGTCCTAAGCATAAGTCTCTTTAAAGACCCATGCAGTTCGCTTCAGGAGTCCTCCCCGAAATGGATGGGAATTGTCACTTGAGAGCATTTAGCAAATAGGGCAGAACTCAGAGAACATCTGTTCTGAAGATGACAGAAACTGTCAAAACTGTAAGGCAATTACACTAATCCACCCTCTCCTAATAGCAGGCCCATCAGTCTGGCCATGCTGGAAACCTGTTAGAAATACATGGTCCTTCAGAGTGGTTTCTCTATTTATTTTCTTTTCCTTCCTCTCTAAGGGGTAGCTCAGCCATGTGCAGGCAAATGATAGAATATGAAGTGGTTATATGAAGAGAAAAAAAGAAAAAAAAAAACAGCTTTTGTGAGAAAAGTAATACCAAACCAGTGCAAAACAAGGCTTCAGAGGAGAGAGTTATCACTTTACCTATTGAGTCTGGGACTAATATGTTTGAGCTACAGCTTGACCTTCAGAGATGCCCCTGAAATGGGGAAGTGAGCTCAGTAGCATGGGAAGTCATTGCCTCCCTGGTGTGCCTGAAGCCCCCCTGCGAGTTGTATCTTACCCAAAGAAGACTCTTAGAGGACTTGTCTGCATATAAACAGGGAGTGCTTTCAACTTCAGTGTATATTTTAAAAATGTGGGCTGGTGAGGATTTTGACCGCTTGACCACAGTTACGGGCTTGTGGGAGTTGGATATGCCAGTGCACTTCATGCTGGTTTGAGGTGGCTTGCAAAAGATGCTCAGAAAAGTTGCTGCTAAAATAAAACTGGAGAAGGAGTAAAGTATGCAAGCTTGCAGCGAGGAGGAGACGGAAATCCTAGGCATCTTCAATCTCTTGCCAAATCCATCCATCTCTTTTCCCACATTCTCTCTCCATTTCTGAAGGACGATACTTAGCAGTAACTTTCTGTCTTCAAAAGTAATGGATGTGAGCAGCTGTGACGTGGCAGGGTTTTACATTTAAACTGTTATTAGCATGTGTTGGAGGTATATATTCAAGCAAAGTGACACTTAAAATATATTCCACGTTGTGTGCCAATATCCTATAGAAAAGCCTGACGTATCAGTAACCAAAATTAGCTGTGGAGCCATATCATCATATAAGCTGGGTTTTTCTCTGCGGAATCACAGGCCACTACATAGCAATTTGCTTAGGTACTAGTAATGCTTTTATTCATACTTATTTTCCTTCCCCACTCTCTGGGCCCACGTTGTCGATTTTCCATCAAACGGTTGCCTGTGTGTGCTGACCAGCATAGGGATTCTTTTGGCCATGTGTTATGATATGCCTTTGGGACAGCTTCTACCCTCAGCTGCCAACCTGGGGAGATGGAGGAAGGTTTCCTTGTGATAGAGGAGGAACCAAAGCATGGGAGAAGCTATTGGAGATACTGTGGAGAAAAAACTGTTTTGAGAAGAGTGTCCTGTGTAGGTGCTTAGCGTGAGCAGGATCAAGGGTAGAGGTGGGACATACACCATGGAACCCTAAACGCAAGGTAGGATGGGCTGTGTCAGTCTGGCAGCAGCACTGTCCCAGGCTGACCATGCAGTTACTGGGGCCAGGCAGATGCCCCAGGAGTCACTGTGCACTACATGTGGCTGCCTTCTGAGCAACAACCGAGCACTTGGAGTCAAGTGGTACGAATTTCTTCCAAAATTTTTTCTTTGTTTCATTCCATTCTGAAAGGAGCTCCTTCTTTCCTGGTAAATTGCAGATATTTCTAATGCTGCAGTCAGAAGTGGAAAAAGTGTCCCAGCTAGCTTTAACCAAGCTTTCCTGGGTGGTTGTGGCTGCCATGAAGCCACACTAACCAGTGGTTTTATCATGTTATGGTCCGTGGTCAGTATCTCCTGGGTCCTGATTAGATTTATGTGGTCTGTGCTGGTATTTGTAGCTTCACAGGCATGAACAGCAATGCTGCTCAGTCTAGTTTAAAATGACTTTAGGTTTGCTTATCTGTGCTGCAGTCAGATTTTGTGTACAGCATCAACACCTCGCTAGCACAGAGCAAGAGCATCTCTGGTGGGAATGATGAGAAATAGCTACTGCTTTTTAAATTTGTGCTCTGTTTTACTTTGCAGTACCTTTCTCAGGAGAGTTTGATTTGTACCCACTGACTAAGGGGTTAAAAGATGTGAAAATTAGATGCAGCAAGATTGTACGGTCAGTTGAAATAAAATGCCTCTGTAGTTAACAGTGAAAATCAAGCACCCTAAAAAAGATGTCAGGAAAGCTTTAGGACCAAACTATGGGTGCTGGTGGCTGGACAGACCTCATATGCATCATGTGTGTGCCTGTTGGCCTGTGTACTTTGTCGGTGCAAAATTCTGCCAGGGTCTGGTATCACGTTACAAAACTTCCGCAGATCTCACCCTTGGAGAGTTTGTTGCCAGTGTGAGGGCTTAAGTGAGATTTCTCAAATCCCAGTTCACCCGGCTCAGGACTGCTTTGGCATCACGGTCACTTCACCATTGGGTGCACTGAACCCTTCGTGCCTAGTTGGGGGTACAGACGCCTCCTGAGGACCTCAGGCATGGAGATGTTTGGGCTTACTGCCCTCCGTGATGGATGCCGCCGAGGAGATAATCACCCGGCCCCACAGACTGCCGGCTGCACATTACTGAAACCCAATTTTCAAATAGGAAATTTGCCTTTTATCTCTGGTACTCGCTACATAATGGTGCAGAGCCTTAGATAGCTGAACAGCTGAACCTCACCATGGTTTATTGTGCAGTTGTAAATCGTAATTGGCTGACTAACCTTCTCTGATGTTAAGTGCCTTAAAAGGTTGCTTTTCCTTTATTTTATTTTAGTTTTTGTTTCTGGTTTTATGTGTTCTTTCTGTTTATCCTGCTACTAAAATTTAATTAGAAATTAAAAAGAACAAAGCAAAACCTCCAACCCTACTGATGTAGATTAACATGAATCATCATCTCTTGAAAGTGTGTGTAATCCAGAGGTCTGCAACCTGATACACATCCCCTTCATTTGGTAAATATTTAAAATATCCACAGACATTTTTTCTCATTCCTGAGCAAAGACCACATCACCATGTGGTCACCCTTCTTTTAAAGTATCGATATTTCGAAGACAGGGTTTATTTACTTAAATGTTTTTCTTTTTCTTTTGTGATTTCTAGTATTTATTGTACTATATGAAGCAGAAGAGAGAAAATCCTATAAATTTATTTGCCTTTTTATAGTCAAAAAGAGTATATTAGAAAGAAAATATAAGCAACTTTAAATAGTGCCAAAGGCTGTAGTCTTTGAGAACAGATGAACTGGAAGGTTCGGATAATGAACAGGGTTGATGATGCCTGTAATAAAGTGGATTAGCTGTTACGAATTCTGTTACACCATGTATCTTTACATAGCTAATCTCCCATGTTTGCAATTTCGGTCATAGGTTCTTGGGGAGCACCCGGATAGATTACAGTTCTCCAAAGAGTGTTGTAAATGCTGACACTTCCCAATATAGTTTCTGAAGAAGATAAGAGAAAGATCTTCATAGCTTTTCCTCTAGGTCGTACGGCACTGCCCCATTAGCAGTCATTAGTTCCTGCCCTCAAGTAGTAAATACTGACTTCTTTCTCTTTTTGTAGCAGCTCTTTCTCTTTGATATATTCTTTCCAGCTTGGGCTTTTAGTAGGTACTCTGTACAGCTTCCATAGAGATGGCTTTCCTATGAATAGAGCAAATTTGGAGGGTGATGAAAGCATATATTCTTTCTCCAAATTATATTAAACTAAAGGTGGGATGTTCCGTGGATTAAGTTTTTGGTGTCATCAGGGTGCCACTGGTGGACTTGTGTCTTGGGAGGAGCCGAACTCCCAGGGCTGTTTGCACCAGGTAGGGTGTGCAAGGGCTGTCACATGAAAGTGGAAGCTCCAGGCAGCACAGGCAGCTCACCAGACTGTGCATGTATGGGAGAGTCTTTTTAGGAGCCTGTCGCCCAGATGAGAGCAGGCAACGTATCCCTCTTTCCCTGCTTTCAGCAGCAGCAAGGGTTTTTCTGCGGGTAGCTATGGACTGGATACCTTCACTGTGGCACTCAGGTTTTTTCCCTTTCACCAGGAATTAACTGATCACTTGGTCTGATATGGGTGTACTTGCTTATTTTGATAAATGCTTTCTATCCATTTTCCTTCACACATAGGAGGTGTCCTTCTGTATAATTCCCCACTAACTTGAAATATCCCACCAAAATGGAACTGTAATTCTAATTATGGAATGATACTTGGATTCTAAAATAATTTGAATGATGAATTTATATTTGGAATAAAACTTGTCAGTGTATAGATGTGCAGATTTCTTAAACAGTACAGGAGCTCGTTAAATACCATGAGTTGTGCTTGAATTCGTACTTAAGAGTAAACTGGGATGATGCTGATGGGTTTTTTTAAGGAACAAATAGCTTGACTTTCAAAATATGTCAAATTCAGTTGCTTGTGTTTGAAACAAGAACAGTCTTCACAGTTAAGGGACTTGAAAAGCTTGGAATCAGTTCCCTGCTATTCTCCAGCACTTCTTGCATCTCCTTGGGGAGGCAGTTGAGGCTTTCAGTGTTCAAATCATCTCTAAGATGGGGATAATAAAGACTTTCCTAGTGCCTAGGCGTGTTGAGATGACAGATCGACTGATGGATCATTTATGGGTTCCAAAAGCACTTATGATCCTCTCTGCAGCTATAAACCTCAGACTTTCCCAAAATGCAGCTACCCACTGGACCTCTTCAGCCTGGATGCATTCAGCAGATTATATCCTTACTGCGGTGTTTTTCTGTGTAAATAATTTGATTGCCAGAGTGAGTTTCCCCTGGCTTTTGTCTGACAGGGCTTGAAGTCATCAACAGTTCATGACTGTAGCTGTGGGGCAGAGGGCCGTTGCCCCGTGCCCTTTGAGGGTGTTTCCCCTTTTTTGCAAGACTTTTCTGGAGCCCCTCAGCTATCCTGGCCAGAGCTTGGCTCTGTCTCGCTTTCATGGGAGGTGGGTACATTTTCTGTAGCAGATGTACTCAGTTGGGACGCCAAAGCATTCTTGAGGCCACTTTCAGGGATACTTCAACCAATTGATATTGCCCTCTTACTTAGGGGACTGGAAAGGGAATGAAATTTTGCAGACTCTGGACCATCAGGTCGGTGTTATCAGCAATCTCTGTATCTCATTTTGAATCAGGTGTGTTTCCTGTGCTGTGCTGCTGGGTCAGTTAACAACTATGAAGCATGATCTGCATCGTTTTAGGTGATTTCCTATGACAGTTTTTGTGTTTCTCCAGAATTCGAATTCAAACCCAGTGTTGCCTTGCTTAGTGCTATGTTACCCAGGGGTACTTCTTCCGAGACCTCCTTGCACCAAAAAAATGTCAGTTAGATCATATTTGTAAAGTCAATACATGTAACAGGCAGCATCTTCATCAAGTGGGGAGAAAGTGTGGAATTACAGTACCTCAGGGAACGTGGACTTCTTGTGCCTGAGCAATTTACCTGCGCTCTTTGGTGTCCTCCCATGTAAATAAGCCTTTGGTTTCTGATACCTCTTGGGATGGTTGACCACTGCTTGGGATTTCTGGATTTACCAAACCATGAAGGATGTTACTAGGCATCCTTCTAGGCATCCTATTAGGCAGATGTGTGGTGTGTGGAGCTACTACTAGCAGCCACTAACTAGTAGTATTTTGTCCTCCTGTTGGATATTTTTCTTCCCTCAGCTGGAGGGAGAATCATAGCCTTAACGTTATTTAATTGGAGGCTTTTTGAGTTAATGAATTTAACTCTTCACCGCCTTTGGTAGCGTGTTTTTACGAGTATTTTTAATTGATCTTATTCGCATGGAAATGCAATCTCGCATTAATTTAACAAGGTGGATTCAAGTCACTGGTCAACGCAGCTGTTCAATCAAGGATCTTGATCAGTGTTATTTATTTGGTTTCGTTTGAAGATTATGGCCATCCCCAGAAACAGAAAAGGACAAGCAGCTACTGGTGATGAAATCCTGTATTGGTGGGCAGGTTCACTGATGGGTATTGTTAACTTGGAATTGTCCTGCCGCCAGGAAATAAATATGGTTTTCTTTTCTGAGTTTCACAAACACAAATAGAAATATGGAAAGGAGAAGGGGGGCTCTTAACCTGAGAATTTCAGACCAGTTGGATTTAAACAAGCCGCTCATTTATTCTTAGTTTAATGGCTTGCAGGCAGACTCTATCAGTCGTGGACTGTATTGTATTAATTTGCAACAGCAAGAGTTAATGCTAGTAATTGCTTTTCCTCTATAGAGAGAGCCTGTAGTAGATTGTTTTTACATGGCAATCTGTGATTGATAGATCAGGGAAAACAGGACCGAAGAAGGTTACTGCCTCCCAACCAGTTCCCCCTTCAAATTAAAATAATTTGCAATTTGTAGGGTGCCTCGTCGCACGTGCTGCGGGAGTGAAGCAATAAACACACTGGGCTGCATTCCCTTAAAGCAGTGAACCTCTTACTGCATTTCTTTCACCAAACCAAACAAGTTGTGTTGTTGGGAGCCCATTGAAAACCGGCGTGCTGGGGAAGCAGCCCCCAGACCCCTTCAGCAAACTTCCTGTATGGTCGAGCAACGGACCCGATGAAAGAGCCTGTTTGTGAACCCTTGGATTCCTTCCATTGATTTGTAAATCCACTTTATTAAAGTACTGCCGAAGCTACTGAAATGAGCAACCCGTGTTCGGCTTCCATCAAGTTTCTAACAAATATCTGATGCAGCTTGTGTCACTGGCGCTGGCACATGCTTTTTTAAGCATTTATTTTTTTCACTGCCTGGGATCGTATCGAGACTGGAGGAGTAGGGAAGGGGGAGGGATGGGGGGGACACACAGCACAGCCTCCATCAGCCATGCATTACATGGCTGCTTTATTTTTCGGTGCTGCTAAAACTCATCTTATTTAATATCGATCATAGTAAGGAGCCAGCAAAGTACAGTGTTAATTGGGTCCACTGGAATTCTTGTCCCCTGGGAGGGAGAGCTTCCTAGGCAGGGAGGGCGGAGGGAAGGAGGGAGGTATGGAGGGAGGGAGGGAAGGAAGGAGGGAGGCAGGCGGGGAGGAGGGGACCCACTGCGCGCCGCATAAAATGTAAGTGCACTAGACATCAAGGCTTCTGCTTGCATCGCTGGGAAGCAGTCGCGGCGTTTCCCACCCGCCCCCCTTTCAGAAATTAAGCAACTCTTTTTCTTCTCTTTTTTTTTTTTTTTTTTTTTTTTTTTTTGTTTTTGAATTAACAGCTCCTTTCTTNTTTTTTTTTTTATTGTTTTCTTCTCGTTTCTGCAAAGCTGCAAAAGCTCTGCTTTGAAAACTGCTGCCCCAGAGTGCAGTTGCTTAGCTGTCCTGTCAGCATTGTTCTAATGCTCATTCCATATGTATGTCACATAGGAGCAGTACCCTCCTCCTCCTCCTCTCCCTTCCCCCCATCCATGCGTTTGATTTTTTTCCCCCTAAAGACTGATTTATTTTTTTTTTCCCAAGGAGCTCGCAAACAGGGAAATTCAAACTGAATGATCCTGTGCTGTGGTTACTTCTACAGCCAAGATGAGATTCTCTTAGAAAAAGTGTTTGCTCTTTTCCTTCTTTTCCCCGCTCCCTCTTTTTCTTCCCTATAAGCACGAAGGCTTTAAAAACTAAGATCCGTGGTTCTTTTTTGCTTTTTCACGTTACCGTGACAGCATGTATCTCTGTTGCTGAAGAATGAAGCAGGCAGGCTGGAGTTTTTTTATGTTCAGTGCTTTTGGGACCACTAAAGAGAAGTCCACAGAGAAATATGTACAGCAACTGTGCCAACTGAGTTTCTCATGCCTGTTATCTGTCACTTATTCTGACTAAAAGGTAAGGGATTCTGTTAAAATTTTTGGGTAAAGTCTTTGTGCATTGTTTGTGCAGTGTCATTTGACATGTGCAACTAATTGGCTCAGGAGGGAGGTGGGTTAGGAAGATTTTTGTGTTAAGGTACTATAGGTCACCCAAGCAAAGCTCTTTGCATCCAGAGGAGAAAAAAAAAATTGGTTTCTTGGAATTTTTTTTTTTCCTTTTTCATCTCAAAGGTTCCTCCAGCTGTACTTGCTACTGATTGAGACGTAAAACCGGGGCATTGCTGCTGCTGCTTATCTTTTCTAGCCCTCTTTCTCTACCTAGGAAGCACACGCACCCAGTCTGTGTGTGCCTGCGCATGTGTGGGGTAAGGCATATCCCCCTTACATGGGAAACACTTGGCAACATGCACGTTCTCCTCTTGTACTGTAACTAAACGTCTTCAAGCACTCTTTGCAAGGTAAGAATGCCTTAGTTCAGCACACTGCAGCTTATGCCTGTTTAAAATTATTACTTGGATTACTGTGCATACTGTGGAAAGTTATTAGTTTCCACAGAGACCAATTTAAGTGGGGGTATGTGTGCAGCAGTTCTGTTTTGTGCTTTACATACGCTGCTTACGGCAGAGTATGAAATGTTATTTTTTTTTCTTAATTCTTGGGAAGGGTGAAGTTTACACTGTCTGTTAGGCATAACAAATTAAGTTATAGCTGAAATCGATTAAGGCTGCAGAGAAGCATAGCCTTACAAGGCTTTTCAACTTAGCCCTGAGAGTCAGAAGATAGTTTATTAAAATATTTTTTTTTCCCCACTATATTGTAGTACACAGAAATGTTAGCAGGAAAGTGGCTTCACCAAGCAGAAGTAGCAGCGAATGATGCCTGCACTGGATCATTACATTGCTTATGTGTTAGAAACCTGTTTAATCCATAACCTTGGTGTGCACTGCTTTTTTTTGGGTGGGTGTGTGTGCTGGATGCATCTTTCAACAGCCTCTTAGTTCAAGAGGGCTTTGTTTTATAAAATGTGTTTCAGCTTTGCAGGCAGGAGAAGTGCACTCAGTAACTGTCCCCTGAGCTGTGACAGAGTCTGCTATTTAGTGTGTTGGAAGAGGCTGATCTTTTAGGACTTGCTTTGGTTTCTTTCACAGGTATTTGTGTTGTGACTTTTTAGCTCTTAGTTCTCTGCACAGAAAGGGTGTCTTTAGGCTGTTCATTTCTCATGCTTTGAAATGATCAGTGGCTGAGACAGTTGAGCAACCTCCTTTATTAATATTGCTCTGCCTTGAATGTGCCATTGCTTATTTGAATAACCAGGAAGGCCACCAAATATGTAATTAGTTTAAAAAGAGTCTAAAAAGGCAAAGTGTGAAGGAAGAAAGAAGAGTCCTGTCTGCAGGCATTAGTTTCTTTCTTTACTGTAGCTGTTTATAATGTCATTTCCAAATCAGAGATTTCCTAGCACATGCTCTGTGACTCTATTTTCCCGTGATTGTTGCTTTATATCAGCACTGTGAAAACAGTCATTTAGATAACAGGTTTTCATTGACATTCTTTTTATAATATAGAAAGGAAGAAGCAGTAATAAGTTAAATTGGCATCTGCTAATTATGCTGAATACAGATTGTGAGCTCTGCAAGTCGTCCCTTGCCTTAATGCTGTTAGCATATTTTAGCACTGGCAACCAAAGGAAAGAAACTTGAATGTTCCTGCTTGGGTTTTTTTTTTTTTTTTTTCAGGAAAAAAGATGACTTGTGAAGAAATGTGAAGTCTCGTGGGTTTTTTTTTTAATGTTTGTATGCTGGTTTAGAATAGGAGAGCATCACACAGAGTTTGGTGGCGTTTGGTGAAATTAATTCGAGATCATTGAGACACTGACTTGTTTGGTGTTCGCTGGGACGAATTTTGACCCTTGGTGACAAAACCATCCTTGTCTAATATAAAACTTAGGGAAGGAAAAGTTTGAGTATTTCTTACTTATCAAATACCTGATTCTTTTGGGTCTCTGAAAAATGCTAATTAAAAGTGTTCTGAACTTTGCTGTGGTTCCGCTTCCTAAATAGCAATTTCGCTCACCTCATCTCAAAACCGGGAGTCCTGGGCTCCCGTGAAAGCGGGAAGGTCTGTGTTTCTGCCCAGATGTGCTCACTTCTGCCTTGTGCGTTTTCCCGGTGCGACGACATCCCTGCCTGGCCGTGGCACTGGGCCCGGGGTTCTGGAGAAGGTGAGGAGCTCAGCTTGTGGTGGCTTGGCCGGGGACCACGCTCCGGCCCCTGGCGCCGTTGGCAGCGGCAGCAGAAGACAGGGGAGCGGTTTTGGTGGCTCAGCCACTAGAGGGGAGGCAAGAGCCGCGTTATGTTGATGTCTTACCACAGCACCAGTTGCGATGGTGTCTACATCGCAGTGTGCGGTGGGGATACCTGACCTAATCTGGATCCTCTGGATGCTGGGAGCATCCAGCAGTGGCTGCGTGAGGCGTAGCGTGGGCTGATACAGGTCCTCTTCCTCAAGGAACTCTGGGGTGAACGGCGTCCCGTGACACGTTTAGATATAGCAGAAACACGTCTACGCTTCGTCAGCGCCGGAGGGTCTGTGGTCTTCTGCGTGTGAACGTGCCTGAGTGTCACTGTGGAAAGCTTGGATGGAAGTAGGGCCAGCCTTGGTGCTGGTGTCCAGATTCGCTCTTGTCTCTGTGGTGGAGCTTTTTGCTGTGAACTTGACAAAAGCAGGAGGTCATAAGTTTGTTGTTTTCTTCTTGCATCTGCAGATGACTACGGTGTGCTCACAGATTGCTTTAACTGGAGGTGAATGGGGACAGGTGGCTGGTACGCATTGGCTCGAGACCTCAAAAGTTGAAGGAAGTCTCTTTCCTCCCTTCTTGGTGGCTTGAATCTTCTTCTGTATGATCATAGGCAATTTTTTTCCCACTAATGATGATTTTGGCACATATATTTACTGTAAGTTGTTTCATCCTTCTCTTGAGGACAGTTACATTGAACTTAAACGTGGTGATGGGCAAACTGGGAAGTATCCTGTGCAGAGAGGTGCAGGGCTGAGTGGAGGTGGGAGAGCTCCCAACCGTTGAGTCCTCCACATCAGGGTGAGGTTTCCCCTCCCCAGGTTGAGGTCTGGGGATGGGCAGTGCTGGACCCGCACGCTTTGGATATTGGTGTGGTGTGTTATGCCAGTGTTGTAACTCATGTCTTCATGTGAGCCTAATTTTGTTAAAAGTGATGTCAGAGTCTTTAATAAGACATTATGATTTTGGCTTCAATTTTGGGGTTTCTTGCTCTCTTACATGCATGTGTGAAATGCAAAGCATATTTAATGAGCGAATACTTCAAATGCTTCCAAATTAATTAAAAACAGTTCCACATCTGGAATAAATCCAGTACCTTTCATGGATGCCTTCAACTTCATGGCTTTTCCCTCTTGTGAGAAGCCTTGTGAATATCACTGTGCGGATGCTTGTGAAAGCCAGAGTGGCCGAATCCAGGCTTATTATACAAAAGAGAGAGATCTGAAGCCCACAGAGATCAATGGGACCTTGGTCTTGATTCTAACAGACTTTGGATAAGACCTAATAATATATATGATATGATATGCCTATACATGGTCAGGTATTTTCAGGGTATCCTGTCTGTGGAAGTCTTAAAATGTGGGTTTTTTTTGTGATTCGTTGGCTGTTTAAATCCATGCAGATTTCAGTGGGGCTTGAATTAGGCACCACAAACAAAAAAGCATTTTTATAATGAACTTTGTTTTTCTTCTCCCTCCTCTGTCTCCAAAGTTAAGCAAAATGATCAGATTCTTCTCTATGGGAATGTTGTGATTTAAACTGACACAACTAAGTGACCTAAAGATAGGCTTATTGCATGGATAAAAAATGCAGGGTTGGGTTGTTTGAACTGCATTAGCATCAAAATAAGAAACGGCAGGGCGAGTTGGCTGAGGTGGCCATGCAGAACTGGGGAGGGTTGTTCTTTGGAAAGCCTCCGAGCTGGGAATTCTTTTCTGAGCCATAAATAAATAAATCTGTGTCCAGAGCAATTAATGAATACAGAAGTCTGGGCAACTTTAAGTTGTTTGGGATATTTAAAAAACCCATATGTGCTTTTGTTAGTGTTGTTGATTTCTATTTCTCCCCCTATTACATTCATTTTAAGGTGGTCTTTTTTTTACCTTTATTTTTGCTGAAGGATGTTGATGAGAATGGTTTTGACAGTGCTCTTCTATAAAGCTGCTGTTAACTCCCACATCAGTTTCAGCATGTGGTGCAACAAAATACTGCCCCTGAAACTTCTGATCTTCCAGATGGAGATGGGGATTGCAGAGAGCTAAGTGCTTCGAGCACCTCATCTTTGGAGTTCTCCCCTGGCTGCCTGTGCTACTTACTCCAGTGATGCCGAGAAAGTCATCTTGGAGTGATCCTACTGTGAACATGTATAGAGCTTTTCTGGGGCTTCTCAGTGTGTTTTCCAGATGAAAATTAATTAAACCTCACGAAATTCATAGCAGGCAGATAAGCATGAACCACATAAGTAAGCTAAAATAGAGAGAGGTGAAGAGCTCAACTTTCCCATGGTAGTGAACAGTGATGTTCCTATTGAATGGATTATAGGTACCTCTGGAAATGAGGCCACTGGTGACTTGGCCAGGAGAGCTACTTTCATGGTGACAGGCTTTGTGGAAGCAGTTAATATTTGCAGTTTTGCCTTCAAGCAGCTGTCTTTTAGAGATCAGACTAGTTCAGATCCCCTCAAAGTTTCCTTGCTGGTGAGTTCGTAGCAGCATTCTGGAAGGTTATTGAAATGTCCCTTCTAGACCCTCCGAGACTTGAATTTTCTGAATGAACCAGCTTTGGCTGGGATCGTAACTTCTAAGGTTTCTTCATTTTGCATTAAAGCCAGAAAGTGCCTGGCTAAGGTGCACCAGCTCTCACAGCACTGGCAGGTTTTTGACCCTTGCTGGGTTTTGATTTCATGGGTGTAGTGTTTCTAGTAATTCCAGCTCTGATGGAGAGAGGACCTCTTTGGAGAGAGGACTGATATTCTCAAGATCACTGCTGTGGTCATTTTTGGTTGTAGGCAAAACCAAAAAACAGTGCTGGTGAAGTGGATGAGCTGGAAACATAGGAAAATAGAGTGGGAAAGAGAAAGTTCACTTAACTGCTTCAAGTACGCAACTGCTTCGAGGAGTTCTATCTACTTGAAGTAAAATAAAAAAGGGATGGTGTCTTAGAAAATGAAGTTTTTTGCCCAGCCTGGTAACCCAATTACAAAAATTATAGAGGGAGATTAAAGAAAGCAATCAAAAGAGAGATCTAGGGAGGCATCAGGTAATGATGGTACTGGGAGGCAGATTTGTAGATATTACTGAGACAATGCAGAAATTGCCGTTATGACACACTGTACAACCGGGCTATACTGAGAAAGAGAAAAAAAAAAGGAATAGTGAGAGAAAGCTATGGCCCTAATTTCTATAGCTTTTTAAGAAAATGTCTTAGGCACAGAAGCCGACTGAAAAGGTTAATTGGGCAAGATTGGTTATTGCGGTGTGTGACAGTGAGCGTCAGAGCTTGGGAGAACGCAGCAGATAAAGCAGTGAGGTGTTGCATGAGGTGAAGCTGTTTTCAGTGGTGAGAAATAAGGGTCATCCTCAAGCCAGTCTGGAAGAGAGGAGGTATAAGAAAAGTGAGAGAATTTAGTGAGTATGTGAGTGTTGTTTCAACAATGCAAGACCTGCCCCCCCAAAGCCGTGTGGGTGGGAAGAGAAGGGCAGCAAAGTTGCCTTTGGATTTGATCACGGAGACAATGAGGGTTACAGTGGGAAAGGAGTAAAGCTTGTGAAAACTGAAGAGAAAAGGAACAAAAAAGGAGGCAGGATGAAAATGATGGAGCCTTTTATATCAGATCAGCACAGTACCTGAGAGCATCTAAAAAAGCACCGTAGTTGTATGCGCTGCCGGGCAGGAGCTGGCAGTTGGGTTATTCTAGCACTTGGCTGTCTCTGCCTGAGGCCACACTGGAAATACTGTGTGTAGCTTAGGCTATCTGCTTACATAAAGGGTGTTACGGTCATGGAAAAGAATGAGCCAAAGGGAATGTAAAGGTCACAGTGAAAGATTACAGGGGCATCCGATGGAAGAAGCGGGGATGTTGAGGTATGCGCTTCCATAAAGCTGTCAATCGTCCTGGAAGGGAGGAATACCAAAGTTCAGCAACAAAGTTATGGGGTGGTTGAACTTGGCTGAAACTGTTTTATATTCAGTGATTGTTGTGTGTAATAAGCTGCCACCAAAATCAGGAGAATAAATGAATGCTTGCTGAAATTGAGCCTAAAAACTAGGGATTGGACACAATGATCTAAGT
This sequence comes from Pedionomus torquatus, assembly GCA_013398155.1. Classification (NCBI taxonomy): domain Eukaryota; kingdom Metazoa; phylum Chordata; class Aves; order Charadriiformes; family Pedionomidae; genus Pedionomus; species Pedionomus torquatus. Next base: position 440,664 of record VZRU01011994.1, on the reverse strand, counting down.
GCTCACTCCAAAGAGCAGGAGTTAATTTTTGCATTGGCTTCCTACTGAAGACCTGCCTGTCTTCCCAGGAAAAAAACCCTGAGAATGAGCTGCTGATATTGGAGCTTATGTATTCGTTTTTAAATTAATTTTAACAGCGTGGGCATAAATCAGTTTGTGTTAGTGCTTAATGCTAATGGAATGGATTTCAGTTATTTCTCCTAATGCGCATCTGAGTTTGCTGGGAAGTGGGAGCAAAGGACGGCGTCTCTGCTTGGTTTGGTGCTGGTTATGCAGTTCAATTAGTGCCCATCATTACAGATTTCTCAACAGCTCTCACGAAGGTGAATACAGGCTTAGAGAAATCTGCAACTCTGCAGAGGAACTCTGTAACTAGATGCTGAGAAAGGGCTGTTCATACAGGGCAGACAAAAGGGTTCTTTATGCAAAAGTAGCTTGTTAGCTTTTTGTTTTTAAGCTGTAGCATGTCTAAGCGATCAGGGTGTCACACACTAATAAACTGGGCAGTCCCACTGGAATAGACATTCTTGGTGGTGATTTAGACGGTGCGTTTATACAGTAGTTTCCAACTTCATTACTACGCTGTTTCCTTGGATACTAAGCATTTTGCATATAATTACAAGAGGGATGGTTACAATGCTTGGTGGTTCTAATGGTTTTAATAAAGTTTTTCATATTGCTTGGTTTCGTGATTCTCTTTTTTTTTTCCTTGAATTTTCTATATCAGAGAGGAAAAACAAAAGGAAGTGATTTTTGTCAGCTGATTTGCACAACTTCTTTTGAGCCAAGAACAGGTTTTTATTTCATAAAGTGTGGAAATCCTGCATGCTATTTGTGGAATTATGTTGCTGAATGGGTTGTAAATAGGAGTTGAAGTGCTACTATTCATTGCAACATCAAATTCACACTGTTTGGGAACAATCTTACAATAGTAAAGAAAAAGCTGTTTAAATGCTGGGCAGTAAACAAAATTTGTTATGGGTGTGAAAGCATTTAAATGCTTCATGTGTCTATTTAAGACTTGGGTATTTTGATAGTGTTCAGTATGTTTCTCGAAGGTACTTTCTGCTCTTTACACACCATCTTGGTTGCCTCAACTCCGGCTGTTGTTTGACAAACAAGTTTGAGCTGCCATGGACATGGGAAGGATCCCTCCCTCCTGCCCCAGGCACCCGTTCCCATCTCCCTCCCTCCCTTTTGTTCGCAGGCGTATTTGCAGTAGGGCATCTCAATCCCCAGTGAGAACAAAATCAACAGAAAATTAAAAAAAAAAAAAGAAGAAGAATAAAAGGGGAAAAAAAAAAGAGGGTGGAGGGTGGGAGGAGGGGAATGAACCCGAGCCAGCTGCTTTGGTGGCCACGGTGGCTTATCCTGCCATAAAGTGATCACCAAGCTGTAGCATGAAATGGTTGTGCCTGAATATAATAGGTCTTTGGTTGAGTTGTGGAGTGTCTGCGACTCTCGGAAAGAAGTTGGTGGAAGGATCAGGCTGTGATGCCCGTGAGGTGAGGTGATGTGCGGTGATGCAGGGCGGGTTGTGACCCCTCGCCGGCCCCGCACGTGAGCGGGCAGCTCTGTGTGCGGTACCTCCACAGCACACAGCGCCCGTGCTTGTCCTGCGTGCTGCAAAGGGTGCTTTGACACACGCTTGAGGAACGTCAGCTCGGGAGCACTATTTTTGCATGTCAAAAAAAAAGAAAAAGAAAGATTAATGCTTTAGTGTTCTTTGAGACCTCATTGGACCTTAGGATATCCCCATGAAACACAGCAACAAGGATTTAAACTCATAAATGACTGTAACTGTCACAGGCTGAGTAGTTACATGAGGTATGAGGGCAGCTGAGCGTGGTGAAATGGGCTGTACGTGTGTGTGCCTACACCCCCACTCCCACTGGAAGTGTGCTCACCTACTGACAGCAGTTCTTGAAGCTTGAACCGTTTTTTTTCTTCTAGTGTTAAAAGAACTACTCTATGCTCCAGCCGATACTTTTTCTTCAGAGAAACATTATATTGTGTAGTTCATTTAATAAAATAAAATCAGTTTTCCAAAAGCCACCGAATATAGAATTTAATACAGTAGCATTGCAACATAAATTCTAGGGATGGATGTGAGATGGCTCTTTTACAGTACAGTCAGTTTTATTGCAGTCCTCATAGTGGCTTTCATACGCCAAAAGCGATTGAGAGCCTTTTCTTATAAAAGTGGTATAGAAATATATTATAGCCAGATATGTTCTTCTTATTCGCAATAGTTTCACAAGTGAGACATGCTTCTTTGTTTCCCCTTCCGTATGGATTTGTAATTTTGCTGGGTTTGTTTTGGTAAGTGTATGCATTGCTATTTTACAACTTTTAACTTTCTTGTCCTAGACTTTCCTCTTAAAAATGCAGAGAAAAGAGATAGTAAAACTTCAGGTCAGGTGAAGTTATTCCTGATGGCTTTGATCTTTGACTTGATGCTTTCTGACATAGCCTTTTTTTTTTTTTTTTTTTTTTTTTTTTTCTCCTTTCTGGAGATTTGCAGGGGTCAGGCTGAAATGGCAGCTGACTTTCAATTGGCGCATACTGGAGCTTGAGGAAGAACAACTGTGTTCGAGTAGTGCCTTCCTTGCTCTGTGAAACTTCATTTTTAGTTAAAGCTTTAAATTCAGCAGCATCAAGCCTCACTGGACACAAGCTAGCAGTTACTATTTAGACTGGAGTCCTTGTATTTCAAGGCAGCAGCTTTCCCCATTTCTTGCTCAAAAAGAAAAAATGGGAAAATGGTGAACATGTGGCTGAGGCGGGTGTAGGGGGCATGGTGTGGGTTTGCTTCTGCAGGATGCTCTAAGAGGGAATGTCCACATGCCTTTTCCCAGGGCAGTCCCACACCGGGGCAGCACCTCAGCACCTTTGGCATTGGGCAGGAGTAGAGGAGCCGCTCAGCACAGGCACACCTGGATTTTGAAGGTACAAAGATGTGGTGGGATGATACGGGGGTTTTGGCACTGCTTCCTCTCCTCCTGGTGCATGAACAGAAGACATGGAACCAGCAGCTGGCTGTATTTCAGGGACATGGACCGGCATCTTGAGGAGATGTGGCCTGCATGGATATGTTGGATGTTCAGCATCATGCACTACAAGGTGTCCAACTTGCTAACAAATTCTTTGCTTGTCAAGCACGTGAGGAACAAGGTGGCACCCATTAGGAGGATTTATCAGCTGGGGCTGCGGGGAGTCAGTGTGGCACTACTGCAGCTCGGGCTCTCAGCAGGAGGGAAAAAGATCAGGGAGGCTGGCAGCAAACCAGGGTGAGACACGAAGAATGTAGTCAGAGGGACCAGGCCTGACCCTGTCTCATGTATTTGCAGGATTTACCTCAGCCAGTGTTTGGTGTGCATGCGGCGTTTGCTTTTTGTCTGCAATTTGAGCAAAAAGATTTGTAACTTGACCTTGGGTTGCGGATGATCCTGACTCCAGAAGAACAAATGGAGAAGGGTGAAGCATGGAGAGATGTGCCTGTTCTTCCTAGCAGCTACCACGTTCAGCAACAGAATGGAGTCACGATACCGTTGTTGCTGTTCCTGTTACCCCTGCCTTCCTGGCCTCTTATTTCACAATCAGTGTCTCCCATTAGCTATTCGAGACCTAGGTGTAAATTTGAACACTGAACCCAAATTCCTGACCTGTGAATAAGTGATGAGTTTTGAATTGGTAGCCGTTACAACAGCGGCGAGAAACAACAGTATGACCCTCTGTTTTGGAAAGTGAGCCCTGTAACGCTGAGGAGCATTGCTTTGTAGGGAAAGGCTTCCTGCCCCAGCGAGGGTTGGCAGCTGGAGCATGTGCTGGGGGGTCTCCTGTGTGGCCTGGAGCAAGGGGGACTTGAACCGTTTGTGCTTGTTTCCTGACTTGGACGTGGGCTGAAGGTCTGCAGTTTACCTGGTGTTCAGATAGGCGTGAAAATCGGGGAGCTGGAGGGCAGCGCTGTCGGGGCAGAGGTGGGCGCTTTGCAGGGGAAGCTGTTCTGCTGGGGGTGCTTCAGGGAAGCCCTGTATCCATAAGGATTTCAGGGGGATAGATAGCAGTCTGCTGTGGAGGAGCTGCTGCTTCCCAGCGTGGCTGGTGGCGAGGCTTTCCGTGCAGCCCAGGCTGTTGTGCTTGTTTAAAATGCCTTTCATGGAGACAGGGCAGATCGTAGCTCTGTCAGGCTGTTTTCCCTAGTTTTCCATGCGGGACTCCGGCAGATATTTGAGGGAACTGCATGATTCTCCCAAGGGGAGCATGGAGCTCTGTTAGTAAAGAGAGCTAAAAAAAACTTTTTTTTTTTTTTAATTTTAATTTTCTATGATTTTGACATATGAAACTGGCTCGTAAATGAAATGCTCTTCTTTCTGAGGTTCTGCCTCTAATGCCAGATATTGAAAAGGCACTTTTCCAAGGTGATTATCGAAACTCTGTGTTAAGAAATACCTCATTTAATCTAGCATATGCTGATTGCCATGAAGATATTTTCAACAGATACTGTGCAGCGGTGTCTGTCATTCTGCAGGACATAAATAGCTGCTGGACTGTAGATGGCTGTGCGGCTAACTGACGGCTTATGGGTAACCTCTTTTCTGGCACAGAAATAATGGGTTGTTTGTTCCTCCAGTTGAAATCCTGATGTGTTTTGATGTTTCTGATTTACATTTTTAGCACTGTTCCTGATACCATTCAGTGTTCTGGGAATGGTCTTTAAACTTAATGTTTATTTTGGAGCGTTGGTTTTCCAGCAAACAAATATGTAATTAGCAATTAATGGTTTTGCTATAAATAAACAAAAGGGAATGGTTCAGCTTTAAATAGTGATCTCTGCTCTGTGGAGCTTTTAATTGGGCTGTGCCTGCAAAGTTGGACCTTTCCAAACATGCAACAGGCTTTGAGGGACTCCCAGCTGCGGTGCCTGAACTGGGCGAGTTGGAAAGCCGAAGCCACAGTGGTTTCAGTTAATCTTCTGTTAGCTCAAAAAGTGGTTACTGGCTCAAATAACTATGCATGTGCCGACCATTGGAATGGGGGGGCAAATGGGTCATGGTTTCAGTGTGGGTAATTGGCTTGAATGCAGTGGGAGTTTCAGCAGGCAGAAGACTTTCAGTGCCACCTTTCCCTTGGTGGCTGCTCACCAGGGTGCGGGTCTGGTGGAGGTGGGACTGGAGGTGGGACCAGAGGTTCTTCTCTGCAGCCAAGGCAGATCTCTCTGAGCACCACCAGCACTCTTGTATGCTTCAGAATTAGGGTGTTGTAATATCCCATGCAAAGTAATTGGGTGGAGGACCTTGTATGGATTCAAGCATTTCTAATGCAGATAGTGGTCCAAAGCCAGCTTTGATAGAAAACTTTCTTCCTTGTGGTGCTTTGGCTTTAGCACATGGGCTGGAAAGGAAATATCTGGGTTTCTGTCATAAATTTATTTAGTTTAAGGCTGACTCCATCCACTTTTCTGTTTCCTGTATGATTTCTGCAGCGTGGATTCTACTTAACCAAGAGAAACTGTGATGTATTTGACCTGGTGTGTCTATGTGTTGCTTCTTAGGCAGGTTAACCAATTTCCATGGCCTGAGCTGGATATAATTTGAAAAAGTGATGGCAATAGCCTTTCTCTAAACGTTGCCTGTTGAACAAACTGCAGCATTTCTGGGTTTTTTTGCACAAGAGGATTTAGAAAGCAGAAACTGTATTCATCAATGATAGTGTCTCTTTGTTTTTTGTGGGCTTAGGGTAGGTCCGAATTTTCAGGGGCTACTTCATCAGGGAGCCAATGGAAGACAGTCTTTTGAGAGTTGTCTTTCAGAAAGGTGATTGCTCTGCTGTGCATGGAAGTCAGACCCACGTAGAACATCTCCAGTTGGTTACAGACAGCTTAAGTGGGTTGCAGAAGCAGCTTTGTGTTAGGTCTGCAGCAGTAGGTGCCAGCGCCCTGCAGATTCCTGCCCTCTTGGAAGAAAAATGAGCACTGCTAAGTCTTAAGTTTTGTTCTCAAATCTCAAACTTGTTGAGAATCTCAATCAAAATATTTGCTCCTTGCACTTCAAGCACGATCTCGCTCTATTGCTATGTCACAGCCATCTCAAAGAGAAATAGCATTGTAAAACCGATAATCCAGTTCCTAGCCTCAAGAGAGAATTTTTTTTTTCTTTTTCTTCAGAATCATAAGATTTAGGTAGTTCTGAAGAGGTTGTTCTGTTTATTCTGTTTATTTGTTTTCTTTATTTTTTTTTTGGTTTTTTTTTTTTTTTTTTTTGTTTTTGTTTTGTTTGTTTGTATTTTTTAATCTTAATGACAACTAGAGGCATCCATATGTCTTCTTCTGGGACTTCTTTCTGGATTGCTCAGGCAATTCCATTTTCTCAAGTTGCTTTGTGTGTAGCACCTGCATGGACCCAACATCGTTATTTTATGGTAGAAACTAGAGGATGAACAATCTTCAGCAAACTTCTGCAGAAAAAGCCTGGCATTTTGTGGGAAAAAAAATGCCTCTGCCTCTGTGGGTGGTAGATGATACTGTGCTGGTTATGGGGATATGTCCCTTGGTGCTGCTCACCAGTCCTTGGCTCACCTTACCCACACTCTCTGCTCATCTGTCCCCTGGCTGTCCCTTCTTGTTTCTGTTGACTTGATTGATGCCTAGTTTGTCGGTGCAAATCTGCTTTTTCAACCGCTCCAAAGAGCAATCCTGATGAGACCACCCTTCTGTCACTCAGCAGATCATTTTGGGATGAACCTGCAGTTGGGCTTGTCCCAAAGGCTGGTGTGGAGTGAAATGCTTTATCCCAAATCCTTATGGGACTGTCATTACTTTAGCTTGGCATTTTCTAGTCATAGAATTGTTTGGGTTGGAAGGGACCTTTAAAGGTCATCTTGTCCAACCTAACAATCTTTTCCCGTTGTCTCCATCTTTTATTGTGTTTTTTATATGGGAGTTTTGTATGTTCGTCTCCTTTTCAGCCACCCTCCTTATGCCCGTATATAAAGGTCTGGACTGCTTGAGCTACCCTAACTCCACACACAGAGTGTCGTAGGGAGATGTATAGTATTTTTTTCCTCTGAGAGTAGTGGCTTACCCCAGTCCTTACACCTACATACCTATTATGGCCCTGGAAACAGTAGTTGTAAATCTCATAGACTTCTTTCTTACTATAAACTATATCCAAATAGTTTATACAAGCCTATGCAAGCTGTCAGAAGGAGTATGTGCAGTATCCCGAACACAGAGCAGACCGGCGGCACCGGCCGGCAGCCCCTGGGACTAGTGGGAATGGGTTTGCAGGAAAACTACTGTGGAATAGAGTCTGTTAGCTGGGTGGAAACTGAACCTCAAGTGGGAAAGGTGGAAGATGCTTTTTCAGCTGCAGGGACACCACATTTGCATCGGTGCTATGCCACGGCTCTCCTAGTGGTTATTCCATTGCTGTGTTTCACTGGGGAGTGTAAAAAGTAGAAATCGGATTGTGGTAGGGTTTTTTTTACAAAACACTCTCCGGTCTCTGTTGTATTCACAACTTGCATTATGGTAATGGTAACATTTGGAAAAAGCCCAGTCGAATCGTCCTGCATAAATCCTGCTGAAGTCCCAATGCAGCTGAAAGGTGCTGCATGGCTGGATACCATCCTGCCCACCGGTCCTGGGCACCTCTCTGGTGTGTGAGCAGAGCCCTTGCCCCCGATGCCCAGGGGTGCAGCTCGGTAAAGGACTGCCTGTTTGTGGGGAATCCACATTAACATCTGGTGAAGGGAGAGCTAGGGAAAAACCAGCAGTGATAGGAGTGGAACTCAGTAGTCCTGGTCTTTTTACATAGGAAGAGCTTTCAAACCAAGGCTCCTTGGATGGGGGTCAAAGTAGATTTATGAGATAAACTGAAGGGGGAATAAAAAAACAACCACCAAGTAAGAAAGATATGGTATCTTTGAGTGTGTTTCATAAAGAGGCATGTAGACCCCATGAAAATAAGTGGCTCATTTTGAAACAGCCCCAAAGCTTCCCTATTTTACAGTGATTAAGAAGCAGGAGCCTGGGGGGGAATGGAAATACACAAAGCATGAAAACTGGCTATCAGTCTTTGTTTCCCTCGGGGCAGACCACCAAGGGACAAGCTCAAATCCCTTGTAAGGTGGCTCCCAGGAATTCCCTTTCGACAGATCTCACATGGCGGCAAATTATTCCTCTTCTCTCCCCGCCCTGGCCATTTCCCACATTTCATCCTTGGGGGGAAGGGAGAGTCCGACCAGACCCTTTGCACCTGCTTCCCGGGAAGGCAAGTGACGCCTGGCTCCTGCACCCAGGTGGAGGGATTTGCTGATGAACTGATACTTGGCAAAAATTGGTGCTGGATGGAAAAATCCCCAGCACCTGCTAGCAAAACAAAGTTATTCATAACGTGTACGGCTGGGTGGCTAAATCTTCACTTCCTAGGGACGGCCTGGAATTACACTTGGCTACATGCTGAGCGGCCTTTCTCCCCGGTGAAATTATATGCAGGCAGCAGGAGGATTTGCAGCTCGCGAGGAAGGTTAGGATTTATAGCGCTGTCTCTTGCAAGGGCTTACTCTGCAGAAATGGTCATTTCATCTTCATCTTCTCTACTTTGGGATAAGCACATCATGATATAATCGTATACATGGAAAATCATATCTTTGTGCTCATCAGGGAGCTGGTAGCCCCATGAATACATCCCCTGTTGTAAATTTGTCGGTCAGTCAGTTTCTTTTTCTCCTGCCTAGAGTTGAATGCACATTTTAAATTCATTCCTGCATGGCACAAATTCTGAATTCTTATTCTATATTCTGATTTCTTTTCCTGTCCAGCAAATTGTTAGCCTTTCCTAGCTGGGTAAATTATTGTGGAGAACAGCTCAAGGAAGATGTCTGGCTGGAGGAAGTGCTAGAGGACATTTAAATGTGTTTTTATCCCTATTCTCATTTGACAACATGCTAAATGATACTGCAACAATGATAAATAATGTGTAATGAGGGGAGAGTATTATCCTATCATTCTGTAAAATCCCTGGCTATGTCTAGTCTGTGCCAGAGGCTCGCTGCTAGAATGATGCCTTCATCTTTAAACTCCTAGATCAATATCTTCCATGTGCCTTAAATATGAATTTTCATGAGTTTGGAAGAGTTTTCCATATTTCTGCACTATGGAAAAGGCTTCTTAAAGGAGAGGGCACTGACCTACATGGGCTTCCACCTCCTTTTTGAAATACTGACAAAAACTGGTGAAAAACATCTTTTCCTATCACAGACACAGCTTTGTGTAAGCCATTAATTAGTAACAACTACAAACCAATCAAGAAATGTTTTTAATTTTCATTGCATGCTTTTTGCAGGCCGTTCTGGCTTGGTCACGTGGAAGCTTTTGTGTAGGCAGATTGCTGCTGGTGATGGAAAATAGCACAAAAAATAAGAGGCTCCGTTCAGGTGGAGGGTTGGTATTTTGATGATTAGACCATAAGAACAGATAGGCTGCTGCCAATGTGGACATTGAGTGAAAGGAAGGATTCACTGAGGTCATGTCTAACAAAATCAAGAGCAAAATTAGGAGTTTCTGCTGCAGATGCATTGCTGCACTACACACTAGTTAGACTGCGTTTGCATGTAAAATTAATGTTTTTCTGCTTCCTAAAAAATATCTTTATATTCTAAAATACAAGTTTTTCCCATAAAACTGCCTATTTAGTAGAATAAAACAGCAAACCTTTGGAAAGGAACTGAGACGACTCTCCTGAGAAAGGAATAATTCCAAATTGTATTCTTTTTCCATACCAATAGGTCCCATCCAGTCCTGTCCTATCCTATCCTATCCTATCCTATCCTATCCTATCCTATCCTATCCTATCCTATCCTATCCTATCCTATCCTATCCTTGTGAGGAGGTCCCCTGCCTTTCCCAGCTTCTCCAGGAGAAATATAAATCAATGTAAAAACCCTTAAGCCAAGGTTTTCTGAGCCCTTTTCCCATGCACACAGGTGCATAAATACCTTTACTCTCAGAAACTTATCATCTGAAGTTGAGAAACTGTTTTTTTCTTCTCCCAGCCCAGAGGACCCTATAGGCAAGAGCTTATCTGGGTCCTTGTGGTGAAGATGGAAGTTTTAGCACAGATTGGTTTCTTCTGTCTTCTCTTTCAAAGAAGAAAGTCTTAAATAGTTGTATTGTATTAGCCAGTCACATTGCTTATCTTTATCTTGTAGAATGTAATTGGGCTTGGAGAATAAGTAGGGAGAGTGAAAAATGCTCTTTTCTTTTCCCTATTGTGGCCTGCTAAGAATTTATTCATTCTGCCTGCTGAAGACATTTACCTGCTATATTCCTTATATTCTTTAAAAGTCCTTTTGGCTTTCGTTTAATATTTTCAGAGTTTACCCAAGAGGTATATGCATTATTTTCTTTTTCAAGTATTTTATGGTATGGAGATCTTTGGGATTAGAAGAATTAGCCTTGGGAGAGAGAATCAAACAAAGAATCACACAGCACTTGTTTCGTATCTGCTCATTGAATTAGAGCCACAGTTTGGTGTGCAGGAATCCTGGCAGTTCCTGGGACTTGAGTATTCCTTCTCAGTCTGGTGGGGTGTTATGTTTGGATGCAGCCCAGACTGGTGGTTGCCAGAGCCAAGATGAGAAAAAGGAATGACGCTGATACGTCTCACAATTCCTTTAAGGAGCGCCAGCCACCTACAGGTCCCTGCAGCTACTCTGCAAGGTTTGGTCACACAGTTAATCTTTGTTCAGGGAGTGAAGGAAAATAACTGAGTTGAGAACTGAATGTGAAATTACAGGTTTATCCAAGGTGTTCAAATTTATTTTAAAGACTATTAAAAACCAACACACAACATTCTATTTCTCCATTCCTTCCTTTCCACTTCAGGACTAGGCGATTTAATGTGAACTAAAGAGGAAAGACACTAGACCCCTGACTTTGTGTTATCTTGTCACCTTGTTGGGTAGTGTCTCTACTCTTAGAACTGTTTCTTTTTTTCAGACAAAACATGTTGAGCAGTACCAGAGGATTTTTTTTTTTTTGAGTAGCTCCTGCCCAAACATTTCAAAATCAAGCACAAATAATCACAACCTTTCTCTTCACTTGAAACCATAACATTTTTTTGACAAGAAGTGCCTTTAAAGAAATGTCTCTTAATTTACGGTGGGTTGCTTTGTACTTTGTTTCTGTAACCTATCGCATTACATTTCCTGTGCATTGAGTGTGTATGTATTATGAGCTCTTAAAAACAAATATCCCAGAAGAAAGGAATTCTGTAAATGAATAAAACATTCTTGGGTAGCCCAAGTGGCAGTTTAATAGCTTATCCATTGGGACTTTCAAATAATATAATGATGATGGCCATATAAATATGTGGATAGATGAATAACTTCAATGAAGAGCTTGTTACAGCTCTGCATACCACATCTGAAATGAAATCAAACTCTGAAAGTGCTGCCTGATGTGAAGGTCCAATTTTTCCAGTGCCAACCCTGAAATTATACCTAAAAATACACAAACTGTGTGTTTGTGTATACGTATGTATACATAACTGAAACATGCATTCACAGACACACACACATATATCTATGTTGTTTCTAGGTGGAATTTAGTGTTTTAGGACTGGTCCTGATTGCATTGAACCACTTAAAACTTGGTAGACTATTGACATCGTGTGGATTTACAGCAGTGTGTTTGAGATTAGGTTTTAGCCCTGGCTTTCTCTAAAAATAAATAGATAGATGGGACGGGAGCATAAAGTTGTCATGTTATATTGCCTGGGATATACACAGCTTTTTTATTAGGTTCTCCTAATCACATAGCTTTGCAAATACTTACTTTGATGCCTGTTTGCCGTGGCAGAGCCTGTAACCTAGGGTATGGCTAACCTCAAGGTAAGGTTTTAAATTGTTCTGGTGTGTAGCAATTAATTTCTCAAGAAAACTGATTTCTGATTATGGAGGACCTGGAAACCTGCTGTTGATGGCCATGAATGACAGAGAGAAACAAGCTCAGCCCAAACTCTGGTATGGACAGGGGAAACTAGACCATCAAATGAGACATAAATAGGATAATCTGATTCATTTCATGATTCCAGAGAGACCTATTTCTGGGAAGCTGCTGAGCTGCGTTGAAATAAAATCTGGGTGCTCATATGAAACATATCAGTCTCCATTGTAAACCAGCAACAATTCACTTTCTCTTAGCAGTGGGGAGAGGCTGGTATTGCAGTATAGAGGGAGGATGCCAGGGTGCTCTTGGTGAAAGGCAGCACCACAGTGATTTGTCCATAGAGTATTTTAATAATTCCACATCACAGAAGAGGCACAGCCCTTTATTTTGTTATGAGCTGAGTCTCTCTCATTAAAATTTCTCATTCCCCTTGGCTGGCTTTTCCTTGGCAGCATACCATATATTGGTTGTATTTTCTACTTGAGAGCATCGTCTCTCACAGTACTCTAAAGCAGCAGCTTTTAGTGGCAGTACTCAGAGTGATCATATAAAGCCCCATGAAAATAAGGGACTTTGATATTTTCACACTGGTGGATTAAGTTGATGAATGTTTGCTGTGCTGCAAAATAAGGTGCTACTGCTCTGATCTTTTAGCTCAGTGAACTGGCAACAACAATAAAAAAATCTTTCCTAGCTGAAGTAGAAAAATTTCAACCTCCTGGGGATCAACCTGGGAGAGCACAGGGAGACCTGAATGAAGCGTACTGGAGAATTTAGCAGATTTGATGTATAAACTGTATGGGATGAGAGATTAATCATAGGACTGGTATGCTGCATACACATCGATGGAATGGGGATATTCAGAAAAGCAAATGCCACATGTAGTTCTGTGGGGATTTGCCTGTTGTTTGGGAATGCAGGTCCAGGAGGTGATACAATCTTGCATTTTTATTTTCTTTTAAAAGAATTTCCTTTTTCTGTTTGTTGGTATAATAGAAAAGAAAGTAAGAAGGAAACAAAGCATGGGGAGAACTGCTTGTGAAAGTAAGTGCATTGAGAGATGAGTGCCTTAATGAACACTTGGGAGGATTGATCAAATTGATTAATGTTTTAAGCAATGGGATATAGAGTGTGGGATCAGGAAGTTAAGTGTTTTGTGTGAACATTATAACATCTGAGCAATAAATTGATTGTCTTCAGTACTTAAAAGTGCAATAGTCACTCAGTTATATTGGAAATGATAACTAATATGAATTCATATTCCAAAACTTGCATATAATTTATAAATCTCCTAGGGGATGCTGAAGTCATGTTGGAAATTTAAATTAACCCCTGTCATTATCGACAACTTTTCCTATCCTTTTCCACTCTGTATTCTAGCTTGGAGAAAACTACGTTTTTAAGCAGCTTTTAAATAACAGAGAACAACGTATGTGTGCGCTGGGTCTTTCGATAATTGCCTTTTTAAATTGAATTTTATGATTTTCATCAGTAGCAGCGAATGTCCTCTATAACAAAGAAACTTACTGACACTGGCTCACTGTAAGCCCCTGCCTGGCTTCCTCTCCCTTCAGAGGGAAGCAATAAGCAGGACCTGGCTCCCGGCTTCTGCAGCCTTCAGCCAGTGTCTCCTCTCACCCTGTCTTCATTTAACCAATTTAGATCCCTGAAGCAAGACACTGGGACTATTCCACAACAGGATTCTATGGAGGAACTCCAAATCTTCCCCAAATGGCTGCTTATTAATTCCATTTGAATATTTAACATTTATAATGAGCGTTTTGAAATAAATGGAAAAATTCTCCCTGCTTTCCCATGGCTGGAGTGGGACAGGCTGGATTGAGACAGACTGCTGGTGATGGAGCCATGTGCCTTATTTGTAGCCAAATTCTGCTTGGGGTTGCCAAAGTGGTATGTGGTGTAAGCTGGAATTTACTCCATCTGGTCAAGGATGTGTTTATACTCTTGCTGGTCCGGGTGGCTCATTGACAGCAGGACAGGCAGTAGATTGGAGGGGATCTTCACCTTTCTTAGACTGGAATGGCAACAGTACCCAGGGAATGGAGCACTTACTTGACATACAGGAAAAAGCCTTTGCCTGTGGCCTCATTTAGGGTATGTAACCCAGTGTGTTTGGTGGAAAGTGGTGACCATAATTACAGATATGTTATGGTATGTATTCAAAGGTAGAGTTAAATCCTGTATGCTGTCTCGGCTCTGCTCTTTGCTAACCTGAATCTTCACTTTGGAAGCTTTATCCAGCAGTTTTATTTCCTTCTTTGTATTTTGCCTTTTCTCAGTATAAGGGTATATGTATGCATGTGTCTATGCGTATGCAATTGTATTTAATTAGCTATAATTCTTCCTTAATTTTGGTTTATTTGGAAGGTATCTGTAATTTAAGTAGAATCACAGGTTGGTTAGAGTTGGAAGGGACCTTAAAGATCATCGTGTTCCAACCCCCCTGCCATGGGCAGGGATACCTCCCACTAGAGGAGGTTGCTCAAAGCCCCATCCAGCCTGGCCTTGAACACTCCCGGGGATGGGGCATCCACAACTTCTCTGGGCAACCTGTTCCAGTAATGTCTGGGTAGTGACTTTTAAGTACTGTTTGTTCTTGGTGTCTCAGATTTCATCAATCGTGTGATCTTTCTTAACAGTCCATAAAAAGACTGATAACATCTGACTGTTACAGTGCTGCATACATAAAGAAAGTGTTTTCTTTCCAAGCATTGGGACTAAAAGTGCATTTTCCAATGTGCTCTGTAAACAAAAAAGTTTAGGCTTAGTTGGAGCTACCAGTATATAAAACCAATGATTTCTATATGTGGTTCATCTGCTTACATACATTTATTCAAATGTGTGTGCCTGTTCATAATTTTTTTTTACTGTGATTATTATTCTGGACTGTGTGCATGCTAGTACAGATGCAGTAGGGTCTAATGAGGATTTTATGTTAAAAAAGGGTATATACGTGCACATATATATATTTCTGTATTATGCACATGCATATGTATTACACACTCACACGCATGTGAAAATATAATCCAAAACTGGTGGTTTTGTGTATGTGTGTGTGTATAGTTCTCCCTTTCTGTTTTGTTAAATATGCAGTGACTAGTTATTGCATGTATTTTATTTTTAATTATAAATTTAAGAAATAAATTTGATATTGGACACTTCACAGTACAGTTTTTATCTCTTGATCAACTATTTCCTGTTTTTTCTCTCTTATCACAGGGTGAAAGAATGATGTGATGGAGGTGAATATGGGCCTCTGGTCAGGCTCACAGCCTCCTCCGTCATGCCTTGCCCTTCTGATTGTCAAGCTTCTGGCGTGCATTTGCCAGGTAGCTCACGGGACCACCCCGCTTGGCTTTCACTTCACACATTCCACTTACAATGCTACGGTGTACGAGAATTCAGCAGCCAGGACCTATGTCAACAGTCAAACAAGGATGGGCATTACCTTGGCTGACCTTTCATGGGACATCAAGTACAGGATAGTGTCTGGTGATGACGAGGGCTTTTTTAAAGCAGAGGAAGTCATCATTGCTGACTTTTGCTTCCTAAGAATAAGGACTAAAGGTGGGAATTCAGCTATATTGAACAGAGAAATCCAGGACAACTATTTATTGATGGTAAAAGGGTCTGTCAGAGGAGAGGACTTGGAAGCTTGGACAAAAGTGAACATCCAGGTTTTGGATATGAATGATTTAAGACCTTTGTTTTCACCAACCACATACTCTGTCACAATAGCAGAAAGCACTCCTTTAAGGACTAGCATTGCACAGGTGACTGCGACAGATGCGGATATTGGGTCCAATGGTGAATTTTATTATTACTTCAAAAATAAAGTTGATCTCTTCTCAGTTCATCCTACGAGTGGCGTTATCTCCTTAAGTGGCCGGTTAAACTATGATGAGAAAAACAGATACGACCTTGAGATTTTGGCTGTGGACCGTGGGATGAAGCTTTATGGAAACAATGGTGTAAGCAGCACTGCCAAGCTTTATGTTCACATTGAACGTATAAATGAGCATGCCCCAACGATAAATGTAGTAACCCACATTCCCTTCCCATCAGACAAGGAGCCTACCTATGCAGTTGTTAACGTTGATGACCTAGATGAAGGGGCCAATGGAGAAATCGAATCTGTTTCTATTGTTGCTGGAGATCCACTAGAGCAGTTCTTTCTGACTAAAGAAGGTAAATGGATGAATGAGTACAAAATCAAAGAAAGAAAGCCTATTGATTGGGACAGCTTCCCGTATGGTTGTAACCTGACTCTCCAAGCAAAGGACAAAGGATCTCCTCAGAAATTTTCTGCAGTCAAACTGGTCCACATTGCTAGTCCCAAGAAAGAAAGTATCCCCATGAAGTTTGAAAAGGAAGCATATGATGTTTCAATCAGTGAATTTTCACCTCCTGGTGTGGTGGTTGCAGTAGTTAAGCTGATGCCTGAGCCACAGGGTGTGGAATATAAGCTGTCTCCAAGCGAGGAAGCTGAATATTTTAAGATCAATCCCAACACAGGCCTTATTACTACTGCTCGTTCTTTGAAAATCGTTGAGAAAGACCTCTATGAATTGGAAGTAGGCACAAACAAAGGTGATGATTTGAAAGCACAGGTTACTGTCAGGTTAGAAGATGCCAATGATCACACTCCGGAGTTCCAGCAGCTTTCCTACAGCTCATTCGTCAATGAAAGTGTCCCTGTGGGATCTAGCGTTTTGGCAGTTTCAGCAGTTGATAAAGATAGGGGAGAAAATGGATACATAACATACAGCATTGCCAGTCTGAACTCACTACCATTTACAATAAACCAGTTTACAGGTGTCATCAGCACATCTGAAGAACTGGATTTTGAGTCGTCACCAGAAAGCTACAGGTTCATTGTGAGAGCGTCCGACTGGGGTTCTCCCTACCGCCATGAAAGCGAGGTGAATGTCACCATATACATAGGCAATGTCAATGATAACAAACCCCTCTTTGAAAAAGTGGCGTGTCAGGGAGTGATTTCATCTGATTTTCCTGTTGGTGGTCACATCACCGCTGTTTCTGCCATAGACATAGATGAGTTAGAGCTTGTGAAGTACAAAATTATCTCTGGAAATGAACTTGGCATTTTTTACTTAAATCCTGACTCAGGTGTCCTGCAGCTTAAAAAATCTCTAATTAATTCTGGCATAAAGAACAGCAATTTTGGCCTTAAGATAACAGCAACTGATGGAGAGAACTTTGCTGATGCTATGTTTGTTAATATATCTGTAGTTCATGGGAAAGTGTCTTCAAAAACCTTTAGCTGTAGAGAAACTAGAGTTGCTCAGAAGCTAGCAGAAAAATTACTTAAAAAGGCAAAAGCAAATGTGAAGCTGAATTTGGAAGATGGGTTTCTTGATTTTTATTCGGTGAACAGGCAGGCACCACATTTTGACAAATCCTTCCCTACTGATGCAAAGGTTTCAGAGGACCTGCCTGTTGGTGCCACCATCCTGAGGATAAAAGCCTACGATGCAGACTCAGGCTTTAATGGGAGAGTAGTTTATACTATTTCTGATGGTAATGTTGATAGTTGTTTCAACATTGACATGGAGACGGGGGTACTTAATGTTCTTATGCCCTTAGACCGTGAAAAAACAGAGCTCTATCTCCTAAATATTACAGTTTATGATTTAGGTAATCCACAGAAATCTGCGTGGAGACTGTTGACTGTCACTGTGGAGGATGCAAATGATAACAAGCCTGTTTTTTTACAGGACAGTTACTCAGTTAATATTTTAGAAAGTACAGGTCTTGGTACAGAGATTATCCAAGTAGAAGCCAGAGATAAAGACCTAGGATCCAATGGTGAAGTGACTTACTCAGTACTGACAGACACCCAGCAGTTCGCCATCAACAGTTCCACGGGAATGGTGTATGTGGCTGATCAACTAGACCGGGAATCAAAAGCAAACTACACGCTGAAGATCGAGGCTAGGGACAAAGCAGAGAGTGGCCATCAGCAGTTTTCTGTTGTGCCTCTGAAGGTTTTTTTGGATGATGTCAATGATTGCTCTCCAGCCTTTATACCGTCCAGCTACAACGTGAAGGTCCTTGAGGACCTGCCAGTGGGCACTGTCATAGCTTGGTTGGAAACTCATGATCCAGATCTTGGCTTGGGAGGCCAAGTCCGTTACTCGCTGGTGAATGATTACAACGGGCGGTTTGAGATAGACAAAGCGAGTGGTGCCATCCGCCTGAACAAAGAACTTGATTACGAGAAGCAGCAGTTCTACAACCTGACGGTGCGCGCGAAGGACAAGGGGCGCCCAGTTTCTCTCTCTTCTGTTTCTTTTGTGGAAGTTGAAGTGGTGGATGTTAACGAAAATCTCTATACCCCCTATTTTCCTGACTTTGCCGTCATTGGATCTGTAAAGGAAAACTCCCGCATTGGTACTAGTGTTTTGCAAGTTGTTGCTCGAGACGAGGACTCTGGGAGGGATGGAGAGATCCAGTATTCCATCAGGGATGGCAGCGGCCTGGGGAGGTTCAGCATAGATGAAGAAACTGGTGAGTTTTGTTTCTAATTTCCTTTTTGCTTCCTAGAGATTTTTGCAGAAGCAAAGCTTAGGCGTAATTATTTTCTACCCTTAACAAGAAGTCCAATTCTTCTTAACAGGCAAGATAAAATTATAAATAAGGATTTTCCAGGCACAGCAATGACATGATTTAATTACCTGGTTACATTCATCACTCTGAGGGCGAGAAATAATACACAGTCTTTTTCAGCAGCTATGTGATGACTCCATTTAGAAAGCAGTGATAGTTACGGAATGACTTACTTCCAGTCACTGTATTATCTGTTGATTGTTGTAAATGGCTCAGGTCAACTCCACAGAGTCACAACATCCATGACCTTGAATGCCATGTTCAACCCGATGAGAGGAAGTAAGCAGCAAAAGACAAGAATTACATCATGCTAAAACCTGTTTGTGGTCTTGTTCTTATTGTTGGTGGGAGTACTTCTGCATAGGAGTTAGCAGTCTGGAACGATACGCCATTCTCTATAATAGGCTTTCTTGTAGCACGGTGCTTGCCGGTGTGGAATGCTTGTATAAGGGTAGAAATACAGGGGAAGATGCTAACTGTAAACCAGCTGTGCTAGCTTTCCCTCGCTGCTGGTACTGTGTACATCAATGTTAGAAAACAGTACTAATAGAGTGAAGATTTTCAAGATGCTGAACTTCACTACTGCGCCACCCTACTGGAAAATGTGGAAAATATTAAGTACAAAAGGGCTATCTAGTAAAACACTTAACAAGCTGGCTGCTTAAATGTCTGAGAGCTGTTGCCAGTAGTGATGCAGCTGTGGTACTAGAAGTAGTGAGGAAATTAGAAAATATTAGTCAACATTTTCAGAAGTTACATTAAATATGTTAGGTCTGTGGGTTTACTGTGGTTTAAGCAGACTTTGTATGTCTTTTTCTAAAGCTTTTAATTGAGAATGTGGTATTAAAACATAAGATTAAAATGTATGTTTTGGCAAATCCAAACTGTTTAATCAAATGTCAACTTTCTAAACTGAACGTTATGAAAAACAGACGACATTACAAATGCTGTGGATCGTGTCATAGCATAAGCAGCGAAAAATATTTTTATTCTATTTGTGCGATAGTCTCTTTACTGCAGCTGTGCACAGATGATACAGTCAAAATCTTCTTCCAGACTTATCAAACTTGAGTGTCAGAAGTTAAGAGGGTGCCTACTCTAATTTCCAGAAACATTAAGAACTAGCATATCTTACAGTGCTAATAGCTGTGGAAGTCATTCAGGCAACATTATTTAGGCAGTTGTATGTGAATTTCAGTTTTAAGCCCCTGCACTTGAAAATGTTGGCTTACTTTCTCATGGAGTAATGCGAACTTCAGTGAAACAGATTATTTATAAAGCAAAGGGAGGTTGGGCCAAATGCAGCACTGGTCTGAAAATTTCAGGATTCAACACCTATTGAACTAATAGGAATTGTTAGGGAGAGTAAACTAGTACACGTTGCTTATTAATAAAGTAACCAGGATTTTTTCCCTGTACTTAGACTAGTAGGAGGGATAGCCTGTAACAGGTTATGGTTCCTGTAAAGTAAAGCACACATCATAGTTTGACATGAGCAGGAACTCTGCTCAATAATGCATCTTAAACATGTTTAATTTCTTTCCAGAGTTGAAATCTAATTTGAGGGGGTGAGGGGAGAATGTACAAACTGCCCCCAAAACTTTCTAAGTTGCAAATATTTGTCTGTCTTTCATGAATATTTTTGTGAGAATGAACTAACCCTGACACCTGTGCGGTTTCACTAAACCACTCCAGAAGACACTTCATAATCCAGCAGATCAAAAGACTCATTTGGATTCTTTTTCTATCGGTTTTACCCAACTGTTAGAAACACTTTAAACCTTCTAGAAACGAACACTTGAATGTGTAGCTGCAGCCAGGGCAACGTGGAGAGCAGGGCTTGAAGGTTCAGGAGTTACTCCGAGTTGGGCTGGTGTAACCCGAGTGCAGAATTTCACCTGCTGTGTCAAAGAGGACACAACATTAATACTCTGCTGTTGAACTGATGGTAACTTAAATGCTGCTGAATGATGAATCAGCTTTCTAGCTGTGGAAAGGAGCTCAAGTCACATATTGAATTAATTTACAAAGAGATAGCTGTTTATTTACTTTCAGGGCAGTTAATTTGTCACTTTTAAACTGACCAACTCTATTGGCTTATGCACCGTCTCTCCTGAAATTTGTGAAGGTAAGCAGGAGTGCGAAGTACAACAAATCAATATTTTTGGCTGCTGCCTTAATGAAAAGAAGACTGCAGTATCCATTATAATCATTAGGATATAAACTGGGCCAAATTCATCCCGATATGTGAGCAGGCTGGACTCCAAGCAAGCCTTTCAGCAAAATTCCACTTGAGTGCATTATTTTTATTCTTCTGCAATATTCCGTCTTAATGGTGTCACCCCAAGTGCTGAGATGTGCCTGTGCTCCCTGAGATGTGACAATACAGAGGAGGAGGAACAGTGCAGAGATACCTAAGGAGGAGCTGGCCTGGATGGTGGATCCACACCACACCATACCATGCTGCCACACACTTGTTAGGATGGTGGCTTTGTTCTTCTTCCACTATAGATGTATACAGATGCATATAGGTGCATCTGACTCCGCGGAACTTGACCTGGCTGGTGGTGTGAGTGCCACAACAGACTGTTCTCCATTCGGGTCTGAACACTGGCTTGTGGTCAGCGAGCTTGGGGGGGGTCTCCTCCATATTGGCCAATATGGTGCTCTCTCTATAGAGTATATGTGCAAATCCTGGTGCTGTTGCAGTTTGGTAAGAGATGTGCCATGGGAGTGAGCCCGGAATTTCCTTCTTACAGAGATGCTCTTTGCCTTGTGTCACAGAGAATGGGTTTTGAGGATTATCGTTGGTGCATTACAGCATTCACTGTTAAATACTCTAGTTTGTGTGTGGTAGTAATCAGAAGCACAGCAAGTGTTCGCTAGTTAGAAGTATTTGATGAAGTGAAATTTTACATATATTTGGTCCCACAGCTTTGTGAATCATTTCCAAATTTGTTTCACTTTTTTGGGATTTATTTTCCATTACCAGTAGGTAGAGCTGGTGCAAATTTATAAATCAATAAAAACTCTCCAGAAGTAGAAGGCAGCAGTTTGTGAGTTCCTCCAGCTCCATCCCTGGTTTCCGACTTAGCTAGAGTGGATTTTCTCATGGCTTTACAACTCAACTCACAATTCATAGCTAAAAAAACTAGTTTAAGACATTTCTAGAGGTTAAAAATAAGAAAAGAACATTTATTTTAATAGCAAAATCTGTGGATTCTTGCCTCAGTCCCTCAGTTTTGTCCCCAGCCTAGGTGTGTGGTTTAAATTCATGCATTTTCTGCCTTCACTGGCCTATTTATTGGCTGTTGGTATAAATGGCACAGGTTTGCCATGTATGATCCCTGCACCGAGGGATGCATAATGTGATCCTGCCATTTATGGGTTCTCTTTTTTCTTCTGTCTCCTGTTCAGAACTGCATTTTTTTTTGCATCCCTTTCATTCTTTTGGACATTCTGTATGAGGTGATATGGTCATCTACAGCAAGAACTAGTCACTGTAGTCAGTGCAGGCTTTCCTTATAGTCAACAGAGAAACAGGCAGTTGACAAACATGATTCATTTTGCCATAAAGTCAAAATATGAAATAAGCTGGATTAATCATGCTCTAAAAATGCATTTTTTCTCTGAACTATGAAAGGTTCTTCTATGACTAGCTCAGAGGTAGAGTTCTGCAATGAACACCTTGCTTTGGTCAGATGTCACCCATCCCTGTTAGATCTAAACCAAGTATGAACAAGCATATATACATATATCTGCTGTCAGGTTTACAAGATAGATCCTATGTGTAGACTGCTCTCTACCAGTTTGATGGTTTTAGACTAATTTCAGGGAATTGTCTTTCCATACGGAACCTGCACAAAAATTTATTTCTAAACATAAGAAAGGAAAGAAGGTTTTTAGGAGTACAAGAGATGTGAATAGTGTAGCTGCTTTTTAGAATTTTTCATTTTCTGAAAATGGTGCTGGACAGGAGTGTTCCACCCCCTTTTGCATCTATAGAAAGTCATCATTATCTTATGCTCTGCCCTTAATTGTAGAAGCTGGTGGTTACCTTTCCCCTGTGCAACTCATGAGAGGCTTGAGGCATTTCTTCACCTCTAGTACCGCTTTCTGCCTGGTGTGTTTCTCCAAACTCCTTGCCAGTCTGCTAATTGCAGTTCTTAGAAGAGAATTGTGTAAAAAAAAAAAAAGCTTCTGTATTTCCAGATTGCTGTAGCACAAAAAGAGCAGAGATCTGTTAAAGATTTTTGTGGGATAACAGTGTTCTCTGACTTTTCATCTCAGTGATAGCTTTAATAGATATAAGTAGTCTTCTGGAAATGGGCTCTGTCAGAGGTCTTCTACTGCCTTCATAAACCCCTGGATTTTCTCAGCTCTGGTATGTACACCCTTGTAGTGCTGATACCACAGCGAAATGGCGTATTTTTGCTTTCTCAGGAGCTGGTGGGGCCTCCAGCAAATGCCTATGGGTTTTTGATACCACCTACCTTGGGTGACTAATTGCCATCTAGCAGTACCTCTTTTCTGGCTGCTGTGGGGACTTGGAAAACTAGCAAGACTTCCTGATGTTTCAGAAGGCTGAGTTAGATGAGATCAGTCCTAGCCTAAATGCTGACGTCTTCTCATTTTTTAATGATTTGTGGTTCAGCTAAACAGCATTTTTGACTCAAGTTCCACTTTTTAGTCTGGCGTGTGTTTCTACTTTGTGCATAGTTGATGTAACAGCCTGGCACTCGATGACTTGCTACACTACCCTTAGATGTACTAGTAATAGCAAATGAACAAAGTGAGTTTTAGAGGAATAGAGAGACTAGACACATTGAGTGTCTTCTGCTGCAGGGACTGAAGTAGCCTTGATCAGGGTTGGTGCGTCAGTGCCCTGGGGTGCAAGGAATGACTAACTCAGCTGCATAGGAGGGAAAACTGAAGCAATAAGTCTTTTTTCTGCTTCTCAGGAAAGCACTGAAACATCTCCTTAAGTCCCACTGAAATAAAACACAGAAATAAAAGAGTGGTATTAATGAAATGCTTAGGGGATCTTTAATGTTCTTGCAAAGCTCATAAGCATGGACTTAAGCAATGCCTTCAAAACTTACTAACCTTGTTTCCTAAGGTAACTCAGGAGTCTGAGTCCTTTGATTTTTGCTGGGACTTTAAATTTAGGTGTTAGCTGGCACTAATTTCCACCCCCATAGAGGCTCCATGGTAAGAATAGGAGCTGGAGATGACCCTGTTAACTTGTTATCTTTAGGTATTTTCAGTGCAGAAATGCAAATGAATGAGCGAAAGCCCAAGTCTTTTGTGGTGCTGAAATCTTAAAGATACTATTAAATGGAAGTGGGGTGCAAATTATTACAAACTTCATGAATATTTATTTATAGTGCCAAGCATAGCAGTCAGATCTTCTATTTTGCTACCTTTTAAGGTCCCTCAGAAGTGATAGAAATTCCTGACAAACTGTGGCTGGAGTCTAAAAAGAAGCCAGTTGGTGTTAGAAAACCTTAATCATGTCTTCAAAGGATTAATAATGGAAACTAGAAATGCTAGATAATATAGTTTACAATAAAACAGACCTGCCTGCATTGTTAGATCTGTCTGGCAGAAGGAAGGAAATTTATTGCTTCAGACTCTTTGCATCTTGTCGCCGTCTTCTAAAATAGTTTTCAGTTATTGTGCATGCAAGTTGAAGGATACTTTCATTTATTACAATTTGAGTGGCCTGATAAATATTTATGTGGGGCCATTACTAGCACATCCTTGAAACAAAATCAAATGAGAACGAAAATGGTTTTTGAAGTGTGATTTTTTTTTTCCCCCTCACTCTTAATTTTGTGAAAGAGTGTAGGAGCTAGCAGGTAAATCTGGGCAGACGTACTTCTAGAATTGAATTAATTGTAGAATTGTTTTGAGATACAAGTATTACAGATGTTTTTCCTGGTGAGTGGAGCAGAACTTCATTACCTGGAGACAATATCTTGGAGCCAGTTAATTATCCCTGGCTTTTAAAACCAGTTTTCAAAGTAACTTCAGGCCATACAACAAAAGAAGTGCCAGTGGGTGTTGGTGGGAGGTGGCTCAGGAAAGGGGGACACTTACGGGGAGAAGGCGCTTGTAGCCGGCACTCAGGACTGGAGATTGTTGGTCCTCAGCCCAGACGCAGCTTCTCTGGGAAAGAGCATGCCAGACGGATCACAGAGCGTGGTCCTGGCCAAAATCTGGTCTGTCATCCTGTATCTGTGTCAGGCATGAATAAAGCATTCCTGGGAACAGCTATTTCTGTGTCTGTGGTACTGCGTTATCCTTGTTCTGGGAGTTATCTCTGGCAGCTTTTAATAGCGCAGGCTTTCCTTCATTTATGATTTCCAATTTTAGGGAAGTAATTGTTAACATTTTTCTTTTTCTTTAAAATTAGTTGTGGTGGAAAACCAAGGGTTTTTTGATAAATCTGTATCTGTGTGTATATAATTTTCTCTGTCATTTGTAGCTGTAAAGTAGTGAAGGAAAAAGGCTTGTCTTGGTTTCAGTGGAGTGAATTTGTTTAATTTTTCATTTAATAATATGGACCCTAAAACAATACATCAGCTTATGAAAATATTTACTTTGAAGGGCCCTTAGTATCATTCTGACATACTTTCAAAGTTTCCTAAGTGAGGCCAGTGAAGCAGAATTGTTCCATTCGAGCTGTTGAGCTCTCTTGGCTTTACACCCCATAAACCAGCTTACAATGTATGACTTTTATAGCTGGCTGTTATTTGCATATTTTCCCTTCTTTGGAAAATGTTTAAAGAATCTCCTTTGATTATTCAGGATGCTCCTGATGGTAGGACACTCCATCTCAATCTCTGAGTAGTTTGTTTATTAAGAAAGAAAAGTGAAGTTTGTATTTCCTCCTAGCTGTCAACTTTATCTCCCTCAAGATTTGTTTCCAAGAGTATTTTGTACTATTGTGTGCTCTGTTATTCTCTGTTTTAGCGTGTAAGCCCATAAGTGACCCCTACGTTATCCTGTGCATCATGATACATTAAATTATATGCAAGTGTTTCTGCAGAAAGCTTATGCCCAAAGAGGCAGTGATGGGACCAAGCCACATGGAAGTCAGTGAGATGAGACAGGAGGAAAATTGAGTTCTAGTGTCTGGTGTTCAGTCTGAGCATCTGAGCACCAGCTTTGTGCTGGCATCACTTCAGACTGTGATCTGCCTTCCCATGTGAGTAATTCATGGTAGTTCAAAGGAAACGGGAGAAAATTCCATTTTAGCTCTTCCAAGGCACGAATGGAAGCCCAGGGGCGTTGAGAAGTGTTGTTAATACAAAACTGCAAGCTTACGAGCATGTGGAAGGCAATAAGAGCAGCCCTGTCCTCCTGGGACATACAGAGCGGGGATGTTTCAACAGTGTCTAAGATTAAGTGAAGCCACTTTGGTGAACTGCCTAATCCTTTCCTGAAACAAGTCCAAGAGAGAGGAATGTCCAGTGGCCAGTAAAATTGAGGACACATCATGCTGTCTGACCCTTGCAGCAGGTTGTGCGGCTGTTTAGGGAGCAGTAGAACTAGATGGAGTTGATCATATGGTTGGTTTGGAGTAGAGACAGGCTCTGCAGAGAGGAACCTGGGAATCCTGATGGACAGCAAGTGGACCATGAGCCACCCATGTGCCCTCGTGGCCAAAAAGGCCAATGTTATCCTGGCATGCATTAAAAAGCATTGCAGGCAGCAAGTTGAGGGAGACTATCCTCCTCCTCTACTCTGCCCTGGACAGGCCACATCTGGAGTACTGTGTCCAGTTCTGGGCTCCTCAATTTAAGAAGGACAAGCAACTGCTGGAAAGAGTCCAGCGGAGGACTACAGAGATGATCAAGGGAATGGAGCACCTCTCTGATGAGGCAAGGCTGAGAGATCTGCATCTGTTTAGCCTGGAGAAGAGAAGACTGAAAGGGGAACTCATCAACGCTTATAAATATCTAAGGGTGGGTGTCAGGAGGATGGGGACAAACTGTTTTCGGTGGTGTCCAGTGACAGGACAAGTGGCAATGGGCACAAACTGGAACACAGGAAAATCCATCTCCATCTGAACATGAGAAAATACTTTATGTACTTTGAGGGTGCCAGAGCACTGGAACGGGCTGCCCAGAGAGGTTGTGGGTTGTCTCCTTCTCTGGAGATACTCAAAAGTCACCTGGACG
Source organism: Pedionomus torquatus (assembly GCA_013398155.1). Lineage (NCBI taxonomy): Eukaryota > Metazoa > Chordata > Aves > Charadriiformes > Pedionomidae > Pedionomus > Pedionomus torquatus. Next base: position 413,871 of record VZRU01011994.1, on the reverse strand, counting down.
TGATCCAGTCCATCCTGCTCTAGGTGAACCTGCTTTGGTAGGGGGGTTGGACTAGGTGATCTCCAGAGGTCCCTTTGAACCCCTACAGTTCTGTGATGCTGTCATTCTTCGTAACACTGGACTATCAAAAAATCCACACATCTTTTCCCCTGCTTCAGTACATATGTGGATTTATCTTGGAAGCTGGATTAAAGATGCTTTTTATGAAGCTGTTTGCAGTTCAAGGACTACAAGTAATGACGAACCAGGCACTTGCTTGGAAAGCTCTTCCCATGTTTCATTGCTCTCCTTGCTAAACAATTGTGTCATATTTTAAGGCTGTTTGGCTATTTTTGGTGCTCAGGTCTTGGAACTCATTAGGACTGTGTCAGCAAGGTAACAAGAAAATAAAAAAACCCCATAATTTACTGTCAGATCTCTTTCTCTCCATACGTACCTGAAAATATATGCATGGAAAATGAACTTCTATAGCTCACAGAACAGATTCTTTTAATCTGTAGTCTGCTGTTTAATGTAAACATATTTATTACATTTTATACACTTATGGAGTCTTATTAGCATTGAAGTGTTGCCAATAAGAAATAACTGAGAGAAAGCCAAACTGAGTGCATGCGGGGAGGGAGTTTTTTATTTCAGTTGGTTTGCATTAGGCGTTGCACTAATAAATTTTTGTGTTGCTCAGAGTAAAGTTGTCCACTGGCGTAAATCTAATTGTTTTGCCCGTGCCTAACAAAAAAGGGATAGATCCATTTTGTTGTGATTATGAGTCTGTCAGTCACATCTTTTTCTTTCTGGAGATGATTTGAGGACAGCTCTGTAGGCTGTGCACCTCCAGTGTTTTGCAGAGCACAGGGCAGGAATGTGGGGTGGGAAGCTGCAGGATCTCTCTCCAGGTCCTGGTCTACCCTCCCTGGCACTGTACTTGGGTGACATGGGGACCGAGCTGGACATATAACATGGGGCAGTGTTCATCTCATACAGCTTTGCTCCCCTGGTTAAATGTCTCATGTAGGTTGGACATGAAGATGTTGCTCAGCTAAGGTGACATAAACCCTGCCACAGGTGCTGAAATGCGGGTGGATGAGTCCTGCTTGTGATACCTGCCCTCTGCTTTTGCTGCTGTGTACCATGCAGTGTACCACAGGAGTGAAGTGTGTGAAGATGCAGGACTGTGCTTGGTTTCCTCTGTGCTCTCTACATTGAGGGAACAAGAAAGAAAATGGGGAGCTTGGGTCTGCAGAGAGCTGTCGTACCCTCCAGTGCATCCCCCATCTAAATGACTGGGGACATCAGGACATGCTGTGGAGCTTACCTGCCCCTCCATTTAGATGCACATATTGATTTTTTTGCTCTTTGATGTCCATACCATGTCCTGAAGATATTAACCAAACAATATCCCTCAAAGTGTTCAAGTTGGATGAGGCTTTCAGGAACCTGCTCTAGTGGGAGGTGTCCCTGCCCATGGCAGGGCTGTTGGAACTCGATGATCTTTAAGGTCCATCCCAACTCTAACCATTTGTCGTGGTTTCAGCCAAATTCACCAAAACCCGAGTGACAGATGTGTCACTCAAACCAGGACACCATTCTACAATTCTGTGATCCTATGAATATCTTTGTAGCCAGGTAGCTCTCAGCTTTGTCACCCACTGGTGACAGTCTGGTTACCACAACATCTTCCTCAAGAGGGTGGAAACCTGAAGCTGCTTCTTTGAGTAAATGCTTTTCAGTTACTTTGATTATACACCTTGGAGTTGAGCAAAATGTGCTCACTATACAGGTACGAGTGACAGATCTCCGAGGTGACAGACTGGAGAGGTGTGCAGCTCCGGGGCTGAGATGCTGAGATTTGGGTCTGGCTCAAGCTAGATGGCTGCTTTTCCCATTGAAAAATCACATTTTAGTTATAAACTTGAGCTTATGGCCGTTAACACTGATGAGTTATTCTACTAGGGACTATAAGGAATGAAATGAAACTTTCCTGGTTTAATATGTCAGGACTAATTATGAAGAATATATATATATTGGCCTGAGACTAATCTGATTGTGTGTTATTTCAGTAGCTCTCTGCTTCCACAACGTGATGGCTAGATCTGCCCATCTTTCACAATTCAAGCCTTCAGTTTTTCGGTTTTACTAAAATTTACATAGCAAATTCATTCCTGATTTTAGATCATTGCAGCCCATAAAGACTTGTTTGCATGATTATTTGGTGATCTTTCTTCTTCATTTGAAAGTTTTACTGAGAATTCATCTTCTGGAAATGTCACTTTACACATAGGTCATTAAGAAAATTTCTGCTACTCACTACTGGTTCAGGTTATAAGGTAAAGCTTTTGCAAAAAAGAAAAAACTAAACTCTAACTGTGAATCAGTTAAATTTTTAATAACTTTTTTCCCCCCAAAAAAATCTTATTTTTATGAGAGAATAACTAGGGGATTTAATTAAATTTGCCAGAATGCTTCACAGTCCCAGAACACCTTTCATCTAAAGTACACAAATTATTTTTCACATTTTAATGAAGGAAGCTCTTTGATGTACAACATTTATGTAGTTTCCCATTTTACTGAAAGGGTGTGAGAGGTGTAGATAAGTTAATAGTTTGATTCTATTTCTTTGGAGGGGGGAATAGCAATGTAGAAGTTTATTAAAAACAGTGGGAACTTGAGGTGTTCAGCTTGTCTGTGATGCTGTACTTGGCCATAGCGTACAGTGGTGGATGGGACAGATTTTTCCAACTCCCAGCTTGTCTTTCCTTGTGAGATCACCCTTCTTACACTATGTGGGATCTTGGAGCTGGTTTTAAAAGGACTGGATTTTATGAGAAGCTCAACATGAGCCAGCAGTGCACACTGGCAGCCCAGAAAGCCAACCATATCCTGGGCTGCATCAAAAGAAGTGCAACCAGCAGGTTGTGGGAGGTGATTCCCCCCCTTTACTCTGCGCTGGTGAGACCCCACCTGGAGTACTATGTCCAGCTCTGGAGTCCTCAACATAGAAGGGACATGGAACTGTTGGGAGGTGTCTCTGCCCATGGCAGGGGTGTTGGAACTCAATGATTTTTAAGGTCCCTTCCAACTCCAAGCATTCTATGATTCTATGATTCCTGCTTCTTCTTGGTGTGGTCTTTAGGGATGAATTGGTTGGTGCTGAAATATGTCTGTTGGCTTTATTAGGAGGGTTTTGTTACCTTGCCTTAGTTATCATTAAGCAGTAACTACTATGTGATGGCAGATTGTGGTTCAAGCCGTTATCAGTGCTTAATGCAGATTATTCTGGGATGATGACCTCTTTGGCTGTTGAGGGGAGAGCATTGGATAGCCGCAAGAACCAGCAGTGTGACCCAGTCCAGGGACAGCCAGCGCTCCCTGTAGTGGCTCTCAAGGCTGCCAGCAGCTGGAGGAGGATCAGAACCAAACCTCAGGAGGACTTTGGGGGGGACTCTTCTGGGCAGCACTGGGTGCTCTGAAGAGCTGTGGGTCCTACCAGGGATGGAACAGCCTCCTTCACTTCAGTCTCTCCCAGCACTGCTCTTCAGAGGCACCTGCCTCATCATTCTCCTTAAAGAAATCCTGAATACCGCAGATTTAGCCCACATGAGCTACCTCCGTTAGAAGCCTCACAAACTCCTAAAGTGTGATTTTTCCTCCCGCAATACCAGGGATGGGGAAGTGTGTTCTGTGCCTTCAGTACCTACCTACATGCAGAGCAAATTAATGGTGAGTCTTCATCTCTGTGACCTGCAGTTACACCAGACACTTGCTAATGAGATGAAGTGCTTTTTGCAAGTGTGTGGCTCCTGTGCATCTTAGTGTGGCTTTACCTTTAATGAGATACCTTCCTTTTGGGAACATATAATTCCGTGTGGGCAGCAAGCTGCTTCTGAGGTGCAGAGAGTCCTTCTGGAGAAAGGCAAAATAATCAAAAAGGAAGACTGCCTACAGTGACATTTGGAGAGGAAATGGGGACTGTTTATGAGGAAAGAACAGGACTGGCATTTAGCTGTGTTGGCTAAAGGGTAAATGGCAAAATCTGTTTAATAAATGTGACCTAATGAATTTAGGACTGCTGACTCTAGTGTTTGCCCCCTCCATGAATTTATTGTCAAAACCCATTGGTGCTTCCCTCTTGAGATGGAAGGTAATATCAAAAATACATTTGAATTACCCGAACTATAAAATTTGAATTTTTTGATGCTGGAAGTGGAAAAAAACCCATTCTGCTGTAGCCATTGCTACAGTGCAAAGTACTGTACTCCATATTGTTTGGAGCACAGAAGGGTTCATGTTGTCTTCTTGTAAACACACCCATGTTTGAAGCTATTTGTATGTTTCAGCTCTTTTATGGGGATTTCCTTTAGTTGCTTAATCTTTCATAAAAATTAATCTGTCATTGGCAAAGATAAAATCCAGCTAATTCTCAGAAAATCTGTTTCTCTTTCTCTGTACCCACAAACTAAAACTGCTCTGATACCAGTTGGAAGCTCTGTGTAGACATTGAACGTGGTCAGAAATAACTGTGTGGTCACAGGAAGGGCAGATGGGCTGCTTTATACTCTCAATTGTAATACAGTCCACTTTGACAAGAAGGTTTGGGCTCTCCTGTAAAGTCCCTGGAGGGGGTGAAACCTCTGGCAAAGGAGCTGTGATCTTCCCTGGGTCACCTAGGTCCAGGAGATACTGTCTTCCTCCAGCATGGTTTCTGAAGGGCTGGTCTACACATAAGAAAACAGGTTTTGCTGGATGCCTTGAATGTCTCATGAGAAATCCCAACTTCACAGTAAAATAAGGCTGTGATTCTCAGCTCCCCGTTAACCTGTTCTGACCAAGATAAAGGCAGCCCATTCCGGGTCTTGACTGCTGCTCCCTACCACCTCCCTGCAGTGGCTCTGTTTTTTCACATGTTGCTCAAGAGAGCAGTTGGAGAACTCATCTGTTCTGGAGAAGTGAGAGGATCAGGTCCCCGATTGATTGATTGATGGGCCCTGCAAACACTAGGTATTTTGGCGGAGGCAGAAATGGGAGATCAGGTTCAAAGTTGAGGGTTGGATTGCCTTTTTGATGCTTGTGTGATCTTATGCTGGATTAATATATTAATATGAGGAGGGGCTGAGGGAACTGAGCATGTTTAGTTTGGAGAAGAGGAGGCTGAGGGGAGACCTCATTGCCTTCTACAACTACCCAAAAGGAGGTTGCAGAGAGACTGAGTGTTGGCCTCTTCTCCCAAGTGAATAATGACAGGATCAGAGGAAATGGTCTGAAGTTGTAGCAGAGGTTTAGATTAGATATTAGGAAGAATTACTTCACTCAAAGAGTGGTCAGACACTGGAACAGCCTGCCCAGGGTGGTGGTGGAGTCACCATCCCTGGAGGTATTTAAGAAACGTGTAGATGTGGCACTTCAGGGCACGCTCTAGTGGCTGAGATTCTAGGGTGTGGGTTGTATTTTTGTGTGTGGTTGGATTCAGTGATCTCAGAGGTCCTTTCCAACTGTGACAATTCTGTGATTCTGCAATGTGACTGTGACCACACAAGTTTGAGAGCATCCAGACAAGGAGTTGTACTAGTTGTACTAGTGTAGCTCATGTCATTAAAATTCATACTAAGCCATATATAGACTTTTACAACTTGTCCATATAGGAAGCTTGTAATCTCTTTTTATAGAGGTTTTTTGGTTGAGAGTCATGCTGATAATCCAGAGGTGATTTTAGCAGGATAGGAGGAATGGTTAGGAAGTAACACAGGATGAGAACTGCTGCTTTGTCCTGGCTTTGGTGTGGAAGAGTCAGCTGTGATGGAGCGAGCAGGATGTGTGCTAACACAGAGATTCGGTATATTAGCTGATTTGGATGCTACATGGTGTTTATGGTGTGGGCCCCTGAGTCTTGAACTGAAATCACAAGTCGGAGCAGCTATCAGAAGGATAAAGCTGCTTACTACATGTTACAGAGAGAGATAAAATCCCTCTGGCAGTACGACTAACCTTTTCATGCCTCACTTTACCTGTCTGTACAATAAGTCTAATGATCATCACATTGTCAAAAGCATTTTTATGCCAGTTGTGAGTCTCGCATGATTAATGGCTTTAAAATGCTATGAGTGATTTTGATGGAAACACGTATCAAAATGCATTGCAGCAGTTGTGTGTAATTCAGTCACTTGGTATTTGGAGTTGGAGGGTGTTAAAGGAGAATTCCCTTTGGGAGTCACTTCTTTCCCAGTCTAATCTCCAAGGAGAACTGTAGGATCACAGTGACCTACTTAAGCTAGTACATTTATTCCAAATAATTAACTATAGAAAAGCTACATTGACTGTACTGCACATACCCAACAGCTCAGGTTGCCCAATTGTTCCTTTCTGCCTTCCAGGGCTAAATGATGCTCTGAAACCTGGCTTACTGCAGTGGAAACAAAACAAAAAAGAAAATTCAGGATTAAATTGCCCATTGCAGGGGGGTTGGGACTCGATGATCTTCAAGGTCCCTTCCAACTCTAACCATTCTATGATTCTATGATAATCCTTACTGTTGCTCCCTGCCTGCCACAACCACCATGCCTGGCCAAGGGACTGTCTGTAGCTCCATGCTGCAACTGGTCCCATCATTTTATGGGAGTAAAAAATGCAGCTACGGTATCTTTTTGGCCATTCTTGCCAGTTGTGGAGCTGATGGCCAGAGGTGGAAAGGGCTGTTGGATATTCTTCTCAGTAAAGCATTCCTTGTAAGAAATAATGGGAGACCATTTTGGTGGACTTGGGAGTTTTTGGACAAGTTGGGCTCCTGCCTCTTGGGCGCTGTGCAATAAAAGCATTTGATTGTTCCTGAGCCAGATAATACTTTTTGTCGTACCATAAATTGTTTATCAAGAGTACAGGGTGAGATGGGGCTCTGCTACTAAGCAGAACAAGAGGTTTCATACTGGATTGTCCCCTGGATGGTGGGAGGACCTCTAGCCCTTTGTGGCCAGAGACGTGCCTGGCTGTGGGACAGCAGGCAGCAAAGCAGAACAGAAATGCACAGCATCTGCATCCTTGTCATAGTTTGATGCATATCACGTGAGTGTAGCAAGGTGAGAAGGCTGTTGGTGAGGATGAGGGGCACCAGGAGCTCAGTTGATGCTTCTCTCTTCTTTTACCTTAATAAACAGTTCCAACACCTACTAGCTAACCTCCCTGCTTAGAGTAAGTGCCATGTCAGTAAGAAGCCCTGCCATGGTATCCTATTTAAATCCAGTACGAGGTTCACCAGAAAGGTGACAGGAATTAATACGAGCAACTAATTCCCATTTTTGGGCTTGGGGCCAGGCGGTTCAAGGCGGCACGCAGAAGCCGGGGAAGCAGATTAATGCTGCCTGCTGCACATGATATTTTGGCTCAAAAATGTGCTGAAGGAACATGCCTAGCATGGCTTCTCTGCCTTGCCAAAATGTTCGCTGTGTTATGTGGCAAAAGAGATGGTAGTAGTTCTCTTAGAATCATAGAATCATAGAATGGTTAGAGTTGGAAGGGACCTTGAAGATCATCGAGTTCCAACCCCCCTGCAATGGGCAGGGACACCTCCCACTAGACCAGGTTAAAGCCCCATCCAGCCTGGCCCTAAACACTCCCAGGGATGGGGCATCCACAACTTCTCTGAGCAATCCGTTCCAGTGCCTCACCACCCTCATAGGAAGGAATTTTTTCCTAATATCCTATCTAAATCTCCCCTCTTCCAATTTAAAACCATTACCCCTTGTCCTATAACTACTCTTCCTGACAAAAGAGTCCCTCTCCTGCTCTCCTGTAGCTCCCTTCAGATACTGGAAGGCTGCTAGAAGGTCTCTCTGGAGCCTTCTCTTCTCCAGGCTGAACAGCCCCAGCTCTCTCAGTCTGTCCTCATAGTAGAGGTGCTCCATTCCTCTAATCACCTTCGTGGCCCTCCACTGGACCCATTCCAACAGTTCCATGTCCTTTCTCTGTTGAGGACTCCAGAGCTGGACACAAGACTCCAGGTGGGGTCTCACGTGCATAGAATAGAGGGGGAAAGCATCTTCTTAGGGAAGGATGCTTCGCCATCTCGTATTGCTCTCCCTTTTCCACTCTGTTTCAGTAACTGTAATGTCTTCTGTCCTACAATAAGATCTGCAGACCTTTTTCATATGATGCTTGACCTTCTCTGCTTTTGTTGGATTTATATTTTTTTCATTTTGTTGGGATTTTTACTTCAATTTGTGGAAGTGTCTTCCTTCTCAATGCAATCTAAACTTCAAGCTACTTCCCATCTAACCTGTCTCCATGTTGAAGTACTTTAACTCCCAAAAGATTTTTATTTTTTTTTATTTTTTTTGTTATTTTCAGTTTTTCACTAATCTGGAGCTAAAGCACAGAGCTAAAAATCTTCGTAAGAATGTCAGGAATCTGTTGCTTATTGTGACTGGGAATAATTTCATATGCCAGTATCACAGCTTGGCCTGGCTTTGGGTTTAGGGCTCATTAGTGCAGAAAAGGAGTTTTTATTCAGTGGAAGTACCTAAGGACAAGGCAAATGCAGAGATTACTGCTGCTGCAGCCTTACTTGAGTTGCTCAATGCCACTGAAGTTAATTTATTTATTGAATTACGTGTTCTAAAGATGTGAAAGCCTTGGGATGGAAGATACACAAAGAATGCAAAGAATTATTAAATTACTCAGCAATAAAATGTCTTTCCCTGTCCCTAATCATTCATATATTGTCCCTTTCTTTTATGAAAATGGCTTTGTGTTTCTAATCAGCCGGTAAGGAAGTAAGTCTCCAGGTAGTGATATTGCTAATGGTGATAAGCAAAGGCAACACAGGGAGGGAATGTGTGCTGAAGGTAATGTTCCCTGCTCCTTGTCACCAGCCTTCGTTTTGACTTTTTCATTTGTGGTGGCGATGAGTGATGTTAAGAGTGTCTCTTGGGCAACGTAATGCCTGTGTGGTGTGATTTATGGACTACTGTTTTAGAGAAACTGCAATATTCTGCTTCATTCTGAAGAGAGCTTTAAAAACATACAGAAGTTGGGAAAATATTATCTGTCTTTTAAAAACAAGATTCATGAGCAGATGTATACATCTATCCTGTCACTCTACAGATGGGCAGAAAATATTTAGTTGTCATGGCAGTGAAATGTACAGTATCGCAGATGAAAAAGAAATTTAAAAAAAAAATATATATATTGTCTTGCCAGTTGTTACACTCTGGCAGCAGCTGCTGAGTTTGAGTTTTACTGTCCTGAAACTTCAGCTCAAAATCTTGCAGACCATGTTTCTCGCCAGTGACAATATCTGCATCCTGTTACCTGTTACCAATTCATTTTCAGAGCTCTTCACCCTGGGAAGCATCAGCATTTTCGTTTCTGGTTATTTATTTAGATAGAGTTTCTCTCTGGAATGGGAGCTGAGCATAAGCAGTAGACAGATATCTCTGTTCTCATGAGGAAAATCCTGGATGAATTAATGTTGTTAATTGAGATTTCCATATTGCTGAGCATGAGGCCGCAATGTTGGGGCAGAATAGGAACTATTTAGGCTGTAATCAAAATTCCTCTATGTCTACATATAAAATGATCAGACCTTTCTACATGTTTAGACCAAAGTAAAAACTATACAGTATACTTTCTGTTATATTGCATACTTTTTCCTAGATAGTATTAACAATCTTTTTAAAATTTCATATTTTACTATCTTGATTTTTATTTACCCCACTGTAGGCGTTTGGAAACGAAACTATAAAACTTCTTAGTGACTGTTAATTTCCCTTTCTTCCCTTTTAGGCATGATGTGGCAGAGTGGCTGTAGATTACTACACAGCATGGCCATGTTTTAACTCTCCCTTCAGTTGCTTAATTAAATTTACAAAGAAATAATGTGGCATATTTGTATTATTCATTGGCATATTCTGGCCTGAAAAAAATCAGTCTGTGAAAATGAAATGAGATAATTCAGAGGCCTGTGTTGTGGTGGTGGTGGTTGGGAAAGTGCTGGGTGCTTTGCCCACCAGCCTGGCGCTGGGTTGTGCTGAGCACCTGGAGCCCCGAGGACTCAGGCCACTGCACTTACAGACCTTGGTCCCTCCATAACATCTGAAATGGGCATACAAACCTCCTGGTGCAGGGTGCTGCTATTTCACCTGGGGCATGAGCACACACAAGATACGTGCTGTTATCAGCAGGAATTATGATACTCGCTAGTGGGCACATGAAGGGATAGTGGCAATTAAGTAATTGTCTGTAGTAAACTCAGAGCCATCATCAAAATTGCTTCTATTGCCATATCTTGCTAGATGTTTTTTTTAAAAAACATTTCCCCCAAAAAAGAGAAGCGACAGTTTTGTCTTCAACCTGACTTTACTTCTGCTGGCTGGTACCAGTTATCTGCTCTGTAGAATTTGTGCAGTATCACAAATGTTTAGGGTGTATCCTCATGCTTGCTGCAAATGAGGTGTAACCATTTCCATTTAAATGACCATTTTTTTTTTTAATTTTAGCTGCTTGAAGCAACGTTTCATTTTTAGAATAAATAAACAGAGTGCCAGGCTCTCAGAAGGTCAAAACTGTTTACAGAGCTCTTCCCTGCTTGGCTTTTGTTTTCTCAAAAAAAGAAAAAAAATTAAACTGGGATTTTTGGGATTGTAGGATTAGTTAATGTATTTACCCAGCCTTTAAAGGGTAATTTTCATGGGATAGAGAGATCTTGTTTACAATGTGTGTAAAAAGATTAAAAGGAATTAATTTAATTGTGTAAGACTATTAAGTAATCTCCAGCCTTCTGCTGTGAACCTATCATACCTTCAGCTGTGTTACACTTTCTTTTTCTACTCCTTCTTAATCTTCAATTAACTAGAAAGCTTTCTCCTTCCAACTAATTCTGTCTCTTACTCCCTTCCAAAGCCTTCTCTAGCAAATTCATAGATGTTCTGGTCCTCTCCACCTGTCATGGGTTTTCTTATTGTCCCTGCCACCAGCACGGGGCCCTGATTCAGCTAAATGCTTTTAACCCAATGAAGCCAGTGGGATTTAAGTGTCTGTCTGAGTGTTTTGGAATGGGATTAGCTTTACTGAACTCAGTCCTTCATGAAAGCAATGTTTCGGTCTGCATAGCAATGTGTAGATGGAGAGCTGAGCCAGAGAGAAGCCACGAAGACAGATGTGCTCACAGTCAGCTAGCAACCACTGAATACTGAGGAACCTTCTGTTGGTATGGTTCAGGCTTTTAAATTCTTCTGTAAATCCAAATGCCTATTGCCAGAGTTCAAATTTGCTGAACCAGTCACAGGACTGTCCTGCCCTGCTGGGCCTGTCTGAGTCCCTTCACCAGCACAACTTTGTTCCTACCTAAGGAAGAGATGTGACTGAGCATGGGGGAAAAAGTTAAAGGCCAGCCTTGCCTTGATGTAGATACCAGTGTTTTAATTTACATCACCTGACAAGAAAATGTCTTCACTCTCTGAGAATGATTTCTCTTTTCCATGTCATCTTCTTCTTTCACAGCTGCTGTTTGGTTCTTCCCTTTCCTTCGCATGATCCTTAAGTTTGGATTCCTTGTATTCAAGGAGCCAACCCTGTGATGTCTTCTGCCTTTACACACAAAACAAGACCAATAAATCTTTGCATTGAATTGCTGCCAGACCCTTTCATTAACTCATGCAATGATCTCTTTCTGTCTTCTAATGGATGCAGGCTTTTCTTACCAGGGGTGGCAGATGGAGTTGTAGCTCCCCCTGAAAGGGCCTTTCCCTGGCCGGATCCGGAGTCTCCGCTTTCTGTGATTAACCTCAACCTTATTGTGCTGTTGCTGTTCCTCAGAGTAGCCCAGGTAACGAAAGACCACAAGTGCCACTGAAAGTCAGATGTCCTAAATCTCTTCTTGGTAGATTTTAAAATCCCACCTTGTTTCTATATGGGTAGTAAGGCCAAGAGCCACAAGAGCACCGATGTCCTCGTGCTTTCCTACGTTCCTAATTTTGTGTGTTTCTGGGTCAGGATTTGTGTTTGAACTTACAAAGGCTAAGTACCTCACTGAGTTTAGTCCTAATTTTGCTCAGCAGTAGCTGGCACATGCTCTAACTATTCCAGCAGAATAGTTGGAAGTTCCCCCGACAGAACGTGGCTCATTTTTCACAGGTGTCTGCTGTGGCTCTTGCTCCGTTTGAAGCTTGGCGGACTTCAGAAGCGCGCCAGCTAGAAAACTTCAACTGTTATTTTTCTCCCTGGGTGCATATTACTCGTGTGATCATTGGGTCTGATGTTATGGGTGCGTGCTAGAGCTCGCAGCCTTCTTAAAAATGTACATGCGGTGTGGAAAGATTCATGGATATGAGCCCTCGCTAGTTCACAACCGGTAAATGAGCTAATGATGATACATCTTCCCCTCCCTGCTGCACTCAGAATTTTTATTACAAGGCCAGTGTCATTTGTTTTCATCTCTTGCAAATCCTCCCTACAGCCTTCCCCATCCTAATCATTTCTGATGAAAAACACCTACTGCAGTGACCTCCATTTGACTACAAAATTGAAGGACTAATCAGCAGGGCTGGTATCTGTGAGGTTTTGTAAGTGTTGCATAGTGCAGACCCCTTTCGAGCTCCATTAGCCCCCAAAAGGCAACCCTTCACGTTTTTAAGCAGTACAGAGCCAGATGCCTCCTTACATGTGAACTTTGGTCTCAGCATCAATACGCCTTTTTAGAAGTTAATTTAAGAAAGCAATTTGAGTACAACTGTTTGCAAAGTGCAAAGTTCATCATTACGTTAACCCACCACCCTCCAGGCTAATAGAAATCATGTAAGGTTAAACATGTTAAAATGAAGCGCTTCCTGGGCTCAGGAGCAGCCTGCGTGGTATTTTTGTTGTGAAAGTTTTAATTACGGATCTTGGTCTCCAACAGTTCAGCCTGTACAGGGAGCCCTGCCACGAATGTCTGCTTTATGAATGGCACTTCCACATGCCAACGGCACACAAAGCTGTCATAAATTCCTGTTTTAATGTCAAGTGCTTGTATGTACGTAGCTCCTGTTTCAAGTAGGAGCCAGGACAATTGGAGTGCATGCCTCATTGGAGAGAGATTTTCTGTATTTTGGAAGGTGACTTGGACAGGTCATGCTCTTATCTGAAGAAATGGATTTCAGCTGAATTTTGAAAAGGACAAATGTGTGTCTGCATTATGTATTTATTACTTAATGTCAAGAAGTGAATTATGGGTTTGGCAGATCTCTGTAATAGATGTCCATAAGAGATGCTGGCAGCCTAAGCTGAATGAAAAGAGCAGATTTGTGGACTAACATGTCTGTAAAGGAATTATGTTTTGACTTTGTGCAAGATTTGTTAAAATATATTTTTATTCTGTTTTGGTAGTGGTACATGACTAATATATTAGATAAGTGCACGTGTGGGTGTGCAGAAGCCTGCTGAGTGGCGTGGTTTTTAATAGAAATAATTCTGTTCCTGATTTTTTTGAGTACGTGATGAAGTTGTAAAAATCAGTGATTGGAATTGTCTCGACCTTGCAGGTCATTTTATTCTCTTCCAGACCTATCACATTATAACCTTGGGCCCTATTTTAAATTTTCACAAATGCGAGGGCTTCCTCCGTTCACACTGCAAGATTTTTATTAGCACAGGGATGTGTGACTGTGTTTGGGCAGGGAGTAGAAGTACACACGACTTTTTCTTACAAATACCTCTGTATGCTCAGTCAGAGGGCAGAGTGCTCCTGCCCTGCCCATCACAAGAAGCCGCCTTCTTCTCTGTCATGGGAAGCCTTCTCCTTCTCCCTTCTCAGCATCCACCTTGGGGTGCCCAGATACTTGTCCCTCTTTTCTGCAGTGCACACTGGAATTATTCAGGGGAATTTCCTTTTTGTCACCCAGCCTCCCCTTCGTTAGCTTCTTCATCGCTTCAGTGATGTCCAAGTGTCTGGCATGGTGACAAATAATCTCTTTCATGCACCACTGGTTCAGAGAGCTGAAGCTGAATCCTGACATGTCCCTGGGCTCTCCCTAAGACCGTGTTTCTAGTTGCAGTTCATGCATTTTTTTAAATAATTATATTTTTAGCACATTAAAGCCCTTGCCCCC
>VZRU01011994.1:379998-390637 GCA_013398155.1 Pedionomus torquatus | reverse complement strand
CACTTTTTTTTTTTTTTTTTTCCCCAGGAATTATTTTGCTGTTGCAGGATTTCAGTTTGCCTTGTTTAACATGAAGAGCTGCATATTACGTAGTCAGAGAAAATTCATCCTCTTGGAGCATGTGTTCCTTACCAGGGGAGAAATGCATGGAACAGGATATATGTTATATTTATTCTTCACCTGGGAAGAATTCATTCTTCCCCACCTTTTGTGTTGCTTATGAAGCACTAGTCCCATGCTAGTTGTCTGCTGGGCACATTCCCTAAACTGCTCATATTTGACCCATATTAGCTTGCAAATCCCGTAGAAACCATTGGTGTACGGTGCAGAGTTAAGTGGGATATCAGATTTTCTGTGGGCATTCAGGAGATGCTGGCCTGGCTTGGCTGCTTGGCGTCCCACAGCCTCTCCGAGAAGCCTTGTCGAGTTTATTTGCAGGATGTCTGTCCCTACAGCTACCAGGTCTGGTTTTAATGAGTGACTTCAAACACCTCTCAAGGGGCAGCAATAGGAGTAGGATTCAGCACAGTCTCTCCTTCTCAGGACAGTTGGAGGAGATAAGTGCATACAAAAAGAACAGAAATCTTCAATATTTTTGTGTTAGAGCTGGCCTTCTGTCGCTAATCCATCAAAGTGAAGCTCTTCGGAGATGCTCTGGGGAAAGTCTGCCCTTTCTTCAGGGACATGCCAGAATGGGGTGGGATTGATCTCACCAGGCTTTTGCCATCTGTAAGTTAAATGCTTGATCTTAGGTAATCATCTGAACTCTTGCCATAATAGAGGGAGGCCTCTGTAGAAGGCAATGGTGTCACCCCTAAGTTGGGCACCTGAGATAGATGGTTTTGAGAAGCAGTCATGGGCAAGAAGTATCTTTCCATTTGAAGAAAATTTTTCATTGAATTTGTTCATCTAAATGCTCTGCAAGAGGGGTCACTTCTAGTCCATCTTGCTTTGCAGCATGGGACATTAGGTAAATGTTGTGTTTATCAAATAAAGAGAATCGATGCAAGAAGGAAATTACTTCCAGGAATGCAGTAAGGTTATCGGCTCAGTTGGAATGTTACTATTTTCAAAGCAAACCCTGAAACAATCCCTTAAGGACTGTAGCAGTGTGTGTCCTCTCGAATGGAGATCAGCATCTGTGTCCCCTGGCTCCTCCCAGGTCCTCCATCCAGCTGACAGCTGAGGTTTGCTCCTCCCAGGTCCTCCATCCAGCTGACAGCTGAGGTTTGCCCATACTGTTTGCTCCTGCAATGAAATCCAGTCTATATATAGTGACTTAAAATAAACTAATGGACTTGACTTTATACATAAGCACATTGAATTAATAAATAGAAATTATTAAGCTTATAAAGGTTGAAAGCAAGTTAGATAAAGAAGCCAGCTAATTAATCATGCAGATTGCATATTCGTCCCTAAGCTATATTTGGTTACTGCTTAGCAAGTGAAGGGTGAGTAGATCTGTGCTTGATTACATTCAATGAAATCTGTGTTTTGGCAGGGGAATGAAAGCAGGTTTGTATTTACTTTTAGGGACAAAAGCAGCATTCCTTTGACGTGCAAGTTGTACTCCTTTACTGCTTACATCCCTGCTCGGAGTAATTTACACCCAGCGTGCAATTTACCCCACTGTTTTAAGCGCTTGCAGGATTTGGCCCCAACAGATTAACATGCATTTACAAATCCAGCTGGCTGTTTGGAAGCTCCCAAAGGAGTACTTGATTGCCAATTACACTGTTTCTCCTTTCTATCAAATTGCCAAGAAACAGTAACTCAATTGATTTAAAATTATTTCTGTCCCACGCAGTCTCTAAGCCTTGCAAGCAGGTTATTACGCTCAGTTGCGTGGTGGTGTTTTACCCCCTTGAATTGTGTTTTCGCGATTGCTCATCATGTGCCCAGTTGGGCTCCATTTAATAACTTGCTTGTGCTACATTAGCTGGGTTTCCTATCAGATAATCCCGCTTTCCTTTTAGAAAACAAGGTCTCATAGTAGAAGCAAACAAAACTCGTGGCTAGGTTTGGGCAGGTAAATTTCCAAACAATGTTTGTGGTTTCAGCCAAATTTACCAAAACCAAATTGACAGATGGCCCTTCCTCCCTTCCCCCAGAAAGAAAGGTAAGGAAGAGATAAGGAGATTTAGGAATTTACAATGAACTAAACTACTTTAATGAAGTATTAATACTAAAGTTAAAGTAAGAAGAAAATAATAAAATAGATACAGTATACACAAAACTGTACAGAGCTCCCGGGATGATGATCACATCACCAGTAGGCATCAGAAAAGGTCCTAGACTGGACTCAGTGATCGACAGGAGCTGGATTCCAGATCTGGAGTCAGGAATGCACGGATTGGGATCAAAGGCAGATGAACAGGCAGGATGTCAGCCATCAAAGAAAAAAAGTTGACTCTTTGATCCCTCAGCTTTTATACTGAGCATGATGTGGATGGGGTGGCATACCCCAGTTGGTCAGTTTTGGGTCACCAGTCCTGTCCACTCCTCCCTGCAGGTGTGACCCCTCAGCGCTTTTCTGCTTCCAACCTTCCAACGGGGCAAATAATGAAATTTGCTGCCCTTGGTTGTTCTAGCAATAAGTATAAGCAAGGGTGTCTCTGCACACCATTCTGTGGTATAATCAGGTCTTGTCACTGTGAGGGTGAACAGTTTTCTGAACAATGTGCTGTTAATTCCAGAGTTTAGTTAGTTAGAAGAGGCACAGCTGAAAAAGTAAACTTTAAAAAAGAAAATTAGTTCATTTTACCTCAAACCAAGACACAATGATACACATTTAGTATTTTATTTAAATAAAATAACATGAAAGTAATTGCAGTCACAAAAGGAGCCAAGTTGTCTGTCATTTGGTGTCTTTGCTTATCCTTTACAAACAATTACGTTAAAGAAGACTAATAAGGTGGCGAGGGCAAGCCCTCCGAGTTAAGTAGCAGCATGGAGAAGGCTGTCTGTTGTACCCTGCCTCCCTTGCCTCTGATATGGGTGGGTTTAAATTTAAAGAATCACATAATCATTTTTGCTGTTAGCAGCTTACCTTATGCTGTTCCCTCCTTGACTGGTGCTTAGGTTTTGAATGAATGTTTAACATTTTCCTCCTGCATCTTCCAAGTATAGCTGTTATTATTTAAAATTTATGGAACGGTTTGAATAGAGAATGATTAACCTCCCAAAAAGCTTTTTTCTCTCAATTATTTCAGGTGTCTGACTTGTCTGAGCACGTTGTGCTAGAAAGCACTGGATATGTGCTGGGAAAAGCCGGTGGTGGCTGTGGCTGGTGAGGACCACCACATCTGGAGGTGCCAGGGTAGGCGGGAGATGTAGTGTGTGAGGTAGAAGCTGCCTGTGAAGCCCTTGGTTCAGACGACGTCTGTGGCAGAAGAAGGGTTGGGATGCAGTTGCCTGTGGAGCAGAATAACTAAGCTTCTGTTCTTCTAACTCCCTTATTCTTCCCTCTCTGCTTTCCAGCTTCTGTGCTGAGTGGCATGAGCATCCTCATGGATAACAAACCCTTGCAGCTCTGTGGTCCAATCTGAAAGCAGCCTCATTGTCCACAGGCAAGGAGGCTGTGATTGTGAAGAGCTCAGGGTCAAAAGATGTTGGAAGCTCACTTCTGTTTTCCAGCACTTGACTTTGCAATAGGGATTTTGATGTTTTGGCAGAGTTTTCAGCATTTGATTTCCTTGGTTTGAAAAGAAAGACAGAAAAGAAATACCCTTGTGTGGCAGTGATATATGGTAATTCCATTTACTAACAGACTGTCTTGTGTTAGGCATAGATGCAACCTGCATTTCCATTGGGCTTCACAGTTCTTTTCCTAGAAATACTGAGGTTCAGGAATTTTCTCACTTTAGGCTCTAAGTGAGAGCTTGTTAGGCACAAGCTTTTTTCCGACTGTCCCTGGTATAACTCTTTCTTTACCTTCTCATCCTTTCCATTGTCTCTTCTGGCTCATTTCTTCCAGCCAAGTGATCTGTACTTTGCATTACTTAGGCTTTCGTTCCAGTCTCGTCCTCTTGCGGGGGTGTTCATTGCTTTCCAGGGTCTTCCCTGCTGGACTCTATAACTCCATCCTTTTCCTTCCCTGGAAGGACCTGTTTTTCTGCAATGTCCAGAAAAACACGTTCTTGGGTTTTTTTTGTGGGAGTCCCAGCTTCCTCCTGTACTTACAGTCCCAGTCCCATCTTTTACACAACCTCTACTCTTTATTTTCTCCCTGCCCTAGTCCCATCCTCACTTGCAGGTTTAATTTTTATTTTTTTAATTGTATCATTTGGAAATGTTTCTTTTTCTTACTATCTGCCGAGACTGCCGAGAGCACCAGCGTGCTCTGGGAGGAACAGGTAGCAAAGCCCAGTACAGCTAACAACAGCAATGGTATGAGGTGTCCTAATTGGTACGGAGTTGATGACACCTGGAGTGCAGGGATATCACACAGATCAGTTCTGAGCTTTTAGGAAACAAGCAGCGAGATTTTGTGAGTGACAGCTTTTTGAAGGCTTGTAATTTGGGAGAGAAATTGGACAGCGTTTTAACAGAGAAAAGAATCAAATATATCTCTGACACGAAGGCTTTTCTCATGCCAGTTCAAAGTCCATCTTCCAAACAACATGGGCAGTAGAAGTTTTCAGACTGATTTGGTTTATTATCAGTCGGATTGAAGTAGTTGTTCTGTCTTCAATAAATTTCAAAGGTACTCACCGATGATGCAGGCAGTCTGGCCTGGAAAATCTCAGCCAGTTACAGGTTATAGTTTGGACAAGTAGCAAGTAAGCCATTGAGAACGGTGTTTATCTAAGACATTTTTAGGCAACCCTAACACCAGGTGGTGGTACCAACTCCAGCTCTAAGAAATGTGGGTTTGTGCGTGTACTTCTGTAGCACAAATGCTATTTTCCATGTAACATTTAATGCAGCTGGCAATCAATAAAATCTTTTATTATGTAGGAGTGGTAAGAATTGAGGTTAAAATATTAGCTTGTCTTTGGACTGTTGTTGCAATGGAATTTAATAACCTCTCTTACAGTTAATGTTTATTCAAAGAGTAGCCTAGAAAAGCAAGATAGAGATGTCCCCGGTCGTGTCAGGCAGAGGCAGTCTGGGATCTGAATGGGCTGTAGCCTGGCATTTGCCTGCGCTCCCAGTTACAGAGCGTTGCTCTGGCTCAGTCAGCTACCAATTTGCAGTGAAGAAGAGGACAATTTCACTGATGGGCAGGCTTCTTTATATAGGCAATTTGTAAAGCCTTTGGAAATAGTATTAAATAAACAAGACATATTCTACAGTTGACCAGCGAAGTTGAGCTTTAGCCAGTAATCCTGCCTAGTAAGCATATTATCAGAAGGAATACACCAGTCTAGACACTTCTTGTGATTTTTAACTTTGGAATGCAGTTACTCTGAAATAACAGGCTTTGAAAGGAAAATTGTCTGAAATGGCTAGTTCTTTACTGCAAGCATTAAGGACCTTCAAGGAGAGAAAACATTAAGCACTAAAGTGCTCTTCAATTTGGTGAAGAAAAACATAGCATGAAGGGGTGTCTGAAAGCTGGAGCAGACAAATTCTCATGGGAAGTGATTCACATTTTTAACAGACTTACAGTCCATTGGAACAAATTATCATTGAAGGTGCTGGGTTTTTCTCCCTGTTCTCAAATTAAAGCTGACTGTCTTGCCGACTCTGGTTTTGTTGAGCTAAAATAATGCTTCAGTAAAATGCAAATTATTGGCCTCTTGACAGGATTGGCTGGGAGATGTATGTTTACCTGTGAGATACAGATGAATTTACATGATTTGATGGAGCTTTCTGGACTTAAATATTACGAGTTTAATGGCAAATGGTTACTGTACTTCTTCCCAAGTTATACATCGTGTCCCTTCCCTTGGTTTCTAGCATGCTTGTGTGTGCACATTGGTGGAGAGATACCCTTACTTTTTGTTTTCTGTGGGCTTTGACATCATCTAGTTGACCTGGAGCCTGCCTGTGTGTGTGGGCACAACTGGCATCACAAGTGTGACAGTGTCCAAAAGGAGTCAAATAGCCATTCCCCTGTAGGCAGATGCCTCAGGCATCTCTCAGTGCCCTTATCATACACCCTGCTCAGAATCTCCTGTGTGCATCAGCCTCTGGCCTGAAAGGGCTTCTTCTCTTTCTTGATTAATTGGCTGTGAGATGTGGAAACCAACCTGAGCTAGTTCCAAGGAAACCCGTATTAATCACACCATCACGCAAACCGTATATGGCAAACCTAGTAAGCAGCTGCTTCCAAAATCTTTGGGAGACTTTGAAGCACAGGGACAAGAGCCATACTTACATACTTTTGATAGCTAAATAAAACCTTAGCGGAAAGCGTGGAGCTCCAGCAGTCAAATTAAATGAAGCATCTGGATTCCCTTATAGTATCCCCCCAAAAAGAAGAGAGGGAAAAAAAAAAAGATAGAAGAGGCTTGTGCCTGAAGAATGAATGATCCTTGAATCCCTGTGCTGAGCAGGGAGCCTTGTAGGGGCACAAGGAGTGCAACCCTTGGGAAGTTCCTGTAGGTTTAGGCAATCCCAGGGAGCAGGCTTTTGGGATGATGTGCGTGGTTTTACCTGACTGCCAGTTTAAGCTCAGTTTATAGTCAGGATCTCGTTATGTCTGCCTTTATCTGTAGGCAGCCCACAATGCAAAATGCCCATTGAATGGCAGGAGCTAGGTGCCCTAGGAGAGGCAGGGCTGCGAAGGGAGTAATAACATGTGTTGGACTAATTGCACTCCGTGTCTTGAAGAGAAGGGTACAGGAGGCTGCAGATAACCCAGGCACGCTGAAATCTGGCATCACTGAGTTTTGTGGGTTGGGCTTTGCAAGGTGCGCGGTATTGCATGACATAGAAACTGTATGCAATTAAATTGTGCTTAATTATTAATTATTTAAATGTAATTAAATTATGCTTAATCGAGTGTATAAGCTCACGCCCACACCTAAACTCTGCTGTGGCTTTGCATAATGCACCAGCCTTTCGGGGAAGGCAAATCCACTCATTAAGCAGGTGTTCCATCGCTTACTTCGTTCTGGTTTTTCACTAGCATTTTGCCCAAGGGGAACCTGATTATTCACTTGCAATTAGAGGAAATGATGGCTTTTTGGGAGTGAGTTGGTGTAGGAGCACTTTTCACCTGCCTTGAATTTTGTTTTTCTTGTGTTTTTTTTTTTTTTCCAATTCCATCAGTGAATTAAGCTGTAGGAAGAATTCAGAAAGTCTATGCTTTACGGAGGGTTGTGACTGTTCCAGGAGGGTTTGTTTTCTTTAGGGTTTCTCATATCCCCTGATATAAGACTCAGGCCATCTTGTCGCTTTTCTCCTTACCACCCATCCCATTACCTCTTTGCTTCACCTTTTTTATTTTTCACTTTTTCTATGTTCTGGCATCACATTCTTCCTTTACACTTTTGTCAGTCATTACTCACTTCTTCCCCATTTCTCATTATGTCCACTGCTGCCCTGGTTAGCTCCCCCCTTCTCTCCTTTCTGTTTTTTCTTTTACTCTCTCATATCTCCCAAGCATCACATAATGAGGAACAGATTGGATTCCTTACTGGGCTCATTGGCCAAGAGCACCATGTTGATGCCAGGTTGAGATGATATGATATGATACTGCAGACAGGAGTTGGAAATAAGTAAACGTGGTTATTGTGGCACATTGAGATTCTTGGCTCTACCCCAAGGGATTTAAAAAGAAAAAGCAAAGTGGAGGGGGGAGGAAAAACCAGCTGAATAGTCTTTGCAGCTTACTTAGAGGAGGGAAAAAGCCCAACACAGAGCAGCAGCGTTATTTTTTGATGCTGATTTTTAATGATTCTATCAATCACTCTACTTTATATCATTGCATTTGCACAACAAGAAGTGCTTTGTTTTATACTTAGGTTTGTTTGCCCTTCCCCTTATTTGAAAGGTCTCCCAGCACCACTGGGAGCTGATTCTTTGAGGACTTCATAAACTGTTTGCAGGACAGGTGTTGGCATCCCGTCTAGCCATCACACAGGATGGCTGAGAGGTGATATTTCAGTTGGCTGTACGGTGTATGTACCTGGTGTATTCAGTTTAGAGGTAGCCCAAGATCTGACAGGTAGAGACAGTGTAAAATCATTATTTCTTGTTGATGGAGAACTGATGACCTACCGGATACTTCTGCAAAGAAAGAAAGCTTGAAGGTCTTCAGCATTAATGCCTTAGGGTTAGAAAGTTTTAGGATTAGGTTATTTAGATTAAATGTGAAGAACTTGCATTTAGCGTCTTTCAAACTTAATGGCATCATTTGGTGTCTTGGTAAAGTTTTTATTCACAGTCTTTACCTTACTTTTTCATCTTTTTGTGGTTGTGGTGAGTAAACAGATAATGTAGAAATAAATGACACATACCATATAGAGGGTTTTAGTTGTGCTACCTGTTATTTCTGGTTTTGTGTTGAAAATTCATGTTAGCATTACAAAGTAATTATAACCGTTTCTAGGTCAGGTCATGAGTGAACCTAACACATCCCTGCTATGGTGATGAGACATCTGTGGCTCTTTGAAGCCTCTCTCCTTTGCACTGCTCATTGCTATGATGGAGAGCATCCATGGAATCATTTGGGGTGGATTTACGTGATGGGGGCAGCACTTAGCACCCAGAGACTGCACCCTGCCAGCAACCTTCAGGCTCCTGTTCATGGGTTGGTGGGTCTCCTGAAGAGGATGAAGTGCTTTGCCATTGGGGCTTTGAACTCTGTTTCTTACCCTGCAAATGTTACCTTGGAAGATTTTCATCAAATCATGTAGGTCCAGATCCCCTGAAAAGTTTTATAGGCACCACCTTATCTCCAAGGTAGTTTCGTACTGAGTATTTTCATGGATTTATGCTTCTAAGGATAAAGTATTTTTTACTGAAGTTATACTGGTGGTAGCTGTTGTGACATCTCCTAGTACAAGGGAGATGAAAGCCCTCTCAGGCTAAGAGTTCACTTGAGACTTGATGGTGTTTCTGTTGTAGTCAGTTGGTTAGGAGAACAAAACTGATGGTTCACTGGGAAATAGTTTTGAAAATTCAGCCTTCCTCCTGGAGGTAGGAGTTATACTTTGTCACCTTGCTAGGGGTTGACGAGCTTTTGAAATTGACCTTCCCCTAATGCATGGATGAAGAAGAGAGAGCAGCAGAAGTCAGCAACGACAAGGCTGATCCCAGGTACAGCAGTGCAGCAACAATGTGCTTTCTTTGTGAGTATTCAGCTGTTGAGGCTCCACTGTGCCTTTCAGTCCTCCTTCATTTCCACACAGGAGTGAAAGGCTTCAACAGAGTGTCCGTCTGGGATCCTGTGCTGATAAAACTAAGGTTTGGGCATCTTCCCACTGTGGGGTGGTGTTGCATTGCCAGTGGTGTGTAGAGGAGATCCACCGTGCTCAGGTTTTAAAGGATTTATTAATGCTGGTTTCAAGATTTCTGGAGAAAACATTAATCAGAGCTTTGGCTATGAGCATAGTTGCTACGACTCCTCATCCTGGGAAAACCAGTGTAAGTGCTTGACAACTTGCCAGTCACCTACTCTCGGACGCACAGGGGAAGCGAGAGAGGAATAGCAGAGAGTCTGATACTCAGCTGGTTAAAGTTCAACAAGCCCATCCTAAGGCGACTTTCCCGTGGACAAATCACTGATCACTTAGCAGACAAGTAATATTGCCAGTTTTAGTGGTTTTGTTAAAAAAGGAGGAAAAAATCTAACAAACACGAACAAACGTCACCACCACCAAAACCATCTTTCTCTGAAACTTGCCATTTGTTACATGGAGAATCAAGCAAACTTTTAAGGATGAACTATTTGCCTTCTGACATGCAGATTGAAGAGTGAAATCCTTCTTGCTCCAGATGAGATAGTAATATGTTTCTTTTATTGAAGAGAAAAGTGTTGTCTTTGCTGTCCCAGAGACGAATGCTCAGATGAATCTTTCCTGCACGAAATGTCACTTCTTTGGGCAGGGTGTTGAATAACGGCCTTGTTCTACATGCTTCAAACCAGAGCTTTCTAAGAATCTGTTTTTCACATTCCAGGGAATATTTTAGATCTAATCTCTGCCTCGTGATGATGTAGTTATTTATATTTCTCTAACACCAAAAGCCATTAGGCATCCTAACAAAAATGA
The DNA here is from genome assembly GCA_013398155.1 of Pedionomus torquatus. Classification (NCBI taxonomy): domain Eukaryota; kingdom Metazoa; phylum Chordata; class Aves; order Charadriiformes; family Pedionomidae; genus Pedionomus; species Pedionomus torquatus. The sequence goes on along the minus strand of VZRU01011994.1, from coordinate 380,471 downwards.
ATGGAACCCAACCCTCCCCACCCCTCCACTTCTGCCTCCACCGCAAAACTCTCAGTCTGTATAATGGCTATAGAATCATAGAATCATAGAATGGTTAGAGTTGGAAGGGACCTTGAAGATCATGGAGTTCCAATGCCCCTGCCGTGGGCAGGGACACCTCCCACTAGACCAGGTTGCTCAAAGCCCCATCAAGCCTGGCCTTAAACACTCCCAGGGATGGGGCATCCACAACTTCCCTGGGCAGCCTGTTCCAGTGTCTTACCACCCTCATAGGAAAGAATTCCTAATATCCAATCTAAATCTCCCCTCTTCCAGTTTAAAAACATTACCCCTTGTCCTATCACTACACTTCCTGACAAAGAATCCCTCTCCAGCTCTCCTGTAGTTCCCTTCAGATACTGGAAGGCTGCTAGAAGGTCTCTCTGGAGCCTTCTGTTTTCCAGGCTGAACAGCCCCAGCTCTCTCAGCCTGTC
>VZRU01011994.1:355979-374580 GCA_013398155.1 Pedionomus torquatus | reverse complement strand
AAGGCCAGGCTGGATGGGGCTTGGAGCAACCTGTTCTAGTGGGAGGTGTCCCTGTCCATGGCAGGGGGGTTGGAACTCGATGATCTTCAATGTCCCTTCCAACCCAAACCATTCTGTGATTCTGTGATTTTAGTGTTCTCTGCTCACATTTGGCATCCAGCCTTCACCCTCCTTCAATTCTTTGGGCATGGATATGTTTGGATCGAGAGGGATTTTTGGAAGCAAATCTGGTTGTCTTACTGGGCTTTGCTTCAGGTTGGGGAATTGTCTAAGAGGGTATAAATCTGCTTCCTTTTGGAAATCTGAGCTGGGAAATATGCACCTTGTGCACTCCAGTAGTGTGGGCATGCAGCTGTGGGAGCAGGCTGGAGGAAATTCCCTTGGTGCCTCAGTCCCCATTACTTTACCTGCACCACTTCAGGTGCATCATACTGTTGATAGCATAGGCTTATTCTGCCTGATGAAGTCATGGAATTTAATACCTGAAAGGAACATTATTCATCTTTCTGAATAATGGAAGTGATATATTACTCAGTGATTCTTTCAGCTTCATGCTAGCACATATTGCTTAAGACAGTTTTGGTCTAGGAAACAATGGACCAACATATTAATATGATGGACTTTTTTTTTACTCGTGCTGTGAATAAAATGTTCATTTCTATTCTGAATTTGGTGGCATTTTTGTCTTTATTTCCCCCAGTTCTTGACACCTGCTTTTTCTGGCATTATTTTAGGGTTTTTTTACTCCCTTTTCTGCATCTTCTTCCATACTTCACCTTTGTCTTAGGTAAAGCAAAAGGTCCCTTGATATCACTCTGTTACAAAACTATGACATCTATAGAGATAGTTTCTGCCAATCCAGTATTAAGAGATGTGTTTGGTAACATAAAGTCTGCTCTTACAGTGTATTTATATTTCTATAAGGCTTTGCACTTGATGCCATCAGATCTTTTGATTCGACTTGTATAGACATAACAGCTTATACTAGAGGCGTTAAAAACTGTTTCGATGATGTGTCAGGATGTCATTTATTAGGGAGAGTATATCAGTGAGGAGATTGTTTCTCACTAGATACTTCTGAGAACAGTTCTTGGGCTGATGTTGCTCAATACTTTGGCAGCAACAAAAACAATGGTATAAAAGTCTTTGCAGTGAACATAAAATAGGTGAGGGTGCTAAAAATTAGGAGGTTATTTGTCAGTGTGGGCAAAAAGAGCTAGTTCCATCCTCTGATGTGTAGAAGGAGAAGCTGAGATAATATTCTCTCTCTGAACTGGACATAACAGAAAAACTTCTTTTGTATTCTGATGCTGGCAATGGGGTATTGAGCAGAGACCAGAGGAGACTTCAGTCACTGAAAAATGATATAAAAGCAAAGATCTTGATGTGTTTGCTTTTAGCAAGGAGAAGGTTTCTTGGTGTCTTCACCTATCCATATGGATACACACGAAAGATTTATGGAAGGCTGGCATCTTTGTGGTTCTCCTGGTGAAACATGACTAAAACCAATGACTGAAACTTGATGTGAGAAATATTTTACTTTCAAATAGGACTGCTACTTACTGATGGAGATAAGGGGCTGGACATGGTGAATGAATGCTTGGTTTTACCAGTTGGGTCAGGGAGACTTGTTTCTATGGTCAGGATCACAGCGATGGCTGTGTGAAGGGAGGAGACAGTTTTCCCTGGTGTGATTAAGGGAGAACTTGGAAAAATTTCATTTCTGCAGCAGGGCTCATCTGTCTACTGGGACAGTCATTTTTGCCAGATCGTCCCTAGTAATCTCCCTGCTGTGTCTCTAGTGGGATCTGCAAGCACCAGGACTATTTTTGTTTTCAGCTTCAGGCATCTTGAGAGCAGTTTGCCTTAAGGTCAATGCTTGAAATGTGTCTGAGTCACCTAGAAGCGCCTGCCTCTGCCTGCAGACCTGTGAGGCTGGTGAGAGGAATCCCACCTAAAAGTCATCTTTTCTCTTGATGAACTGTAACGAAACTCGTGGGCATTGAGCTCAGATGCAGATGTTACAGACATCCACATTTTTCATAGAATCATAGAACCATAGAATGGTTAGACTTGAAAGGGACCTTAAAGATCATCGAGTTCCAAGCCCCCTGCAACGGGCAGGGACACCTCCCACTAGAGCAGGTTGCTCAAAGCCCCATCCAGCCTGGCCTTAAACACGTTTTTGTCTTGTGAATCTATGGAGATTCCAGCAAAAGCCTCACTTTGCTTCTGCTTATCAGCTTTAAACATCAGCAAGGAGAAATCAATGCTATTTCACTTGGGAAAGACGAGACAACATTATCTGTGGAAACTGTTTTTCCCAACTAGTCAGTTTGACTATGGGGAGCAGTTGGGGACCTCAAGAAAATCTGACAAAGAAGGGTAGAAAACAGAGGATGTCTGTGGCTCAGTTCATGTAGAGAAGGTTATCTTTACAACCTTTAAAGGCTAGAGGCTTAATTTTTATTTTTAAATGAAAGCTTAAATTCTGCAGATGGCTTTGATAAGGCAGCGCGTGGATTTTTCATCTCCTGTTTGTTATTACTGTGAGGTCAGGAAAGGGTCCTGCATTAAGGATATCTGGGAGGTAAAAAAAAAAAAAAGGAAGAAAAAAATAAAGTGTAAAGTCTTCACAGGCCCAAAGCTATAAAGGGAAGAAAGCCAGTCTCCCTAAGAATGGCACATCAAAGCAGTTCAGGAGGAAAGTATCTGTTTGTATTCCCACTGTAGTTCCTCTTTGCCACTACCACCCCTGGAGCACGTTCTTGACCTCAGCAGTAAATTATTACAGTAAACGCTTTTGTTTTTATTTTTTTTTTTATTTTCAGGCATGAAAAAAAGAGATGGTGAGGCAGGGGGGTGGGCAGGCAGGCAGAGAAAGCAATGTTTGTCTTCCCTTGCAACAGAGCAGAGCGGTCTATAATTATGATTTATTTAGTTTTGATGTGCAGCACATTGAACTCCCCTCTGAGCTGCATTTCTTACTGCGGTGGATCAGGCACTCAACTCTAGCTACTGTTAGTAACTGTGATTGTTCAGGTATTTGCAAAATCTCTTGAAAATAACCAAGTGACTTGTGAGCTGGTAGATTTGCTATTTGCTTTTTTTTTTTTTTTCTTTTTCTTCTATTTTCTCCCACATGTAGATGATGTTATTGTGCAGTTTGAAGTCTAGCAAGAAGTTACTTTGATGTTCTTTCTCTTTCTTTTTCTCCTGCCTCTTCACCCTGGAAAGATAAGGTAAATTCTCCCTGCCGAGCCTGGGCAGGGACAGCTCAGGCTGGGAGGGTGCGGGGATGTTGCCCACTGCTCACCCATGGCTCTCCACATCTCACCACTCCATATTTAGAGCTGAACTTTCTTGGTGCCTTACCCAAGTGATTCCCTCCAACTAGTTTATTAATCCTGTCTGTGCTTTAATTTTTGCTCCTTTTTAGGTGTAAAGGAACAGGTGATATAAATACAGATATTGAAAATGCATATGCTGTTCTTATACAAAGCATTGGTATTGCTGTAGTGCTTTTTGGTTTGGTTTGATTTGTTTTTTTCTGTTCTGAGATGAAATCAGCACAGGATGGTCAGTGGATTTTGGCTGCTTTTGTGTATGTGTTGGCTACTGTTCAGAAACCCTCTTTGGCTGGCTGCAATTCTTCCCATCTCCAGTCTATCTTATGAGAAGGTATTTGCTTTTAATGATTCTTGCCTTGTAGCGGTGCTGGCCGTCCCTTCCCTGAGTGACAGCTCTGCTCCCATCCTCTGCTGCAGAGATTAATACAAGCAGTTGCCTCTGAAACATTTTCATCTCACTTTTGGTCGTAATGAAAAATGCGTAATCAAACCCCGTAAATCATCACCAGGAGACAGTAAACACTGCTCAGAAGTGTTCAACACCAGGCATGGACTGCACCTCAACCTTAAATCACTGCTGACTGTGCCGAGAGCCCAGCAAGCCAGCTTCTTGGAAAGGTGCCCTGCGAATGGTGCCAAGGGGCGACTTGTGCTTCCCATCCAGCCGAGCTTAGTTTGAACTTTGAGCTCTGCATGGGATTTTGGCTGTGGCTGGGAGGGTGGCCCCTCACCATGCCTGGGACAGGAGGGCCACAGCCAGCTTGTGTGGGACCAGCTGCAGGTTTTGTTGCATGGGATGTTGGTGTGGAGCAAAGAACTAAGTTTTGCAGTCATTGCAAAGACCAAATAGGAACTTGTATTGTTCAAGCACCTCTGTTGTCTTTAATGGCTCTTTCTGCAATGGTACCAGCATTTGAGCTGAAGTGCATGTGCTCTGTAATAGCCCTCAAAACTACCTGTCTGTGGAGGTTTTTCAGTGAAAGCTGGTTTGGTTTCCTGAAAGAAAAAAATATCAGCCTTATTTTTTGCACAGCAGTTACGAGACTGTACAACAGCGTTAGGAAAAATTAATGCAAAATACTGTTTTTCATTCCTAAAAATGACCTTTCTCTTTTTTCACCCAGCAGTTGGGCACTTGACAGATGATGTCAGTAACTGAAATTCCTGAAATGCACTTGCTGCTGACCTGTAAAACCCCCTGAGGCAGATGCTGACGGCACAGGCACCGCGCTCAGGCACCTCATTCAGCTGAACTTTGTTAAACTGCATGAAAGTTCTCTCTGTGTAAATGAAACAACCCCAAAATCACTAAAATTGCTGCCAGCATCTGAACGTCAGTGTTTTTGAGATAACAGAAAGTTGGAACAATAGAGGAAGAGGCCATATGTTGCTATTTAAATACAGCTTCATTAAATACAGCTTCATCAAGCCCTTCATTTTTGATGCAAGCGGGGGGGATGCTGCCGAGGGTCTCACCCAGGCTCCCCTGGTCAGGTACCTGACCTGGAGCAGCCGCTGGCTGTGCAGGAGAGGCTGTGCTGCAGGGTACAGCTGAAAATTTAAACCATAGACAAGCTTATGCCAAAACCCACCAGAAACAAAGCAGAGGCTTGTTTTGAATTCAGCGGGCTTTGGATGCAGAGGTAGTTTGCTGGGTTTTCCTTTTTATTTTATCTTCTTTGTACCTGAATCAAATTGCAAGCTCAAAGGAAACGTGAAAACCTTAGGAAGACTGTGTTCGCCCCATTTTTTTCCCCTGTCTTCCTGTTTCGGTGCAACTCCTGGGAGTTAAGAGGGCCCCTCCAGAAGCAATGAGGGACTGGGGTGGCTGAGGTCATGCAGAGCCAGACCTGAGGTCAGTGGAGGCAGCAACATCGGTGGGAGAGATGAAAATAGGTCTTGACTGCATTTGATTCTAGGTGATGAAGTCAGTCTGTATATCCTAGGCCTTCAGGTAGTTTTCCTATATTGAATCCAATTTAAAACCCATTGAAAGAGCCTCATCTGGTAGGCTGAGGTACTGTTTTACTTATTCTTTTTTTCTTTCTTTTTTTTTTTTCTCTGTATTGAGGCGGTTTATGTGGATTTTAATATTTTGGGGGGTTGCAAATTTTAGGTGGTCGTTTGCTATATTTTACTGGATGAGTATATCACCAGGAGTATATCAGAGGAGTGAACATCAGGTAAATAAAGAATGATTAATAGTGTCGTTATTGCTGTCCTCAACATTTTTTATAATGCTAAATATGCAAAAATTTAAGGATATGGACTGGACAACTGATTATCTGGCTGGGGATGATGACAGATTTGAAAATACATTTTATTTGTTAGGACACATCTGCATTAAATTGAAACAGTTTAGATAAATATCCTACCAAATATTTTAAGTGGGTTACACGCTGACTTTTTTAATAACTATTGTATGTAAATTGAATGTTTATATTTTTGTAATTGCACTTCTAACAAAATGTAACAAAACATTTCTCTCAGAAAAATTCCACTCCTAGCCAGAAACTTATAATCTGTTGCAGGATTCTCGCAATACATCTGAAGAAATATAAATAATGGGAGAACAAATATAGTAACGGTATAATATCCTGTCTTGAGGGAAAATAATTTAGGAAACAGGCAGTATAAAAAATAGCATAATTGGATGCATGTGGCTCTATACATTCTCTCTCTGTGAATAACAACAAACCCCATCATTTGAAAGATTAAAAATGAAGACTCTAGACTGATACTTTTGTTCTTGTTTTTAAATACAAGGTTCCATATTTTATATGGTCACGTACTCTAGTTGAGAGAGAGCTGTTCAGATATTTGTAAAAATAAATATCATGCATGGTGGGACCTGTCTTCTGCTGGTTGGGCTACAGTGATGAGGAGAAAATGGAAGAGCTCCTTTACATCTTTTACAGTGAGAACACTCACTCACTGGAACGACCTTCCCAGGAAGATGCTGGAGGCCCCATCACTGGGGATTTTCAAGATTTGACTGTACAGAGTGCTAGATGATCTTATCTAGGCTCTTTTTCCCATGAAAGGTTTGACCAGTTCATCTTCTGAGGTCCTTTCCAAAGTGTTGTTCTGTGGTTCTGTGATTCTCATATCACCTGAAATGTACATATCATCAACAGTCTGCTCAGAAAAGAAGTCTTGCCATGTATTACAGAATCTTAATACAAAAACAAGTAACGGGTTTTCTACACCTACATGCAACCTGTAGGCTATGCCATTGAAAAACTATTTAGAAACAGAAGTATCTGAGCTAAAATCAAGATGGTGGTTGCTTTTCTAAGCCGTGCTTGTGCTCCAGCTGTGTTCTACTTGAATTATCATGACACTGCCTGCCCCTGTGGCTCAGTCCCTGTGAAGCAGCGGAGCCTTTTGAGCCTGACGTAGCCTCCAAACCTGGGGAAAGAAACCCCACATCCTTAAATAACCTACTTTAGCAGCCCTAGGGAGAGTTATGAATCTGCTTGTGCCAGGTGAACCATTGGGACATCAGTTTAATGGCAGCTTGCAGAGTTTTAGCTTTAGCCTGTTTGCAGCAGCTCCTGTGTTTGCCTCTGTACAGGTTGTGTGCTCTCGATATTGCTCTCCATAACTTTGCCACCGTTATCCTACATCCAAGTACTGAGAGATACTCACTTGCTGAGGGTGCCCTGTTGATATAGATACTAAAATCAAAGACGCTGTAGAGACTCTATGCGATTTTTATTTAAAGACTATTTTTAAACTGAGGTGCAGCAAAGATGAAATAATCTGGATTAAGGATTTGGGAATCACAGCCAAGGGGCTGACTGTGGACTGGAGAGAGACTGGGAAGGGGGTGTGGGAGGGAGAAGCCACACAGAGTAGTGCCAGGTCTCACGAAAGCTTTTCTGGTAAACTCGTTCCTTGAAGTGTTTGAAACAGGGATGGCAAGTCATGTTCCCAGAAATCAGCAAGAAAGGCATCAGCTGAGAAAATGTGTGGAAGTTTAGTGTATCTGGGTGCAGGCTGAAGGGATTTCTGATGCATGTATGATTTCCTTCTATTCTTGGGTTTATATTTAAATGGAAATTTATATTCAAGCAGAAAAGGACACCTCAGCTCACTGAATTTCTCTCCCATACACGGGTCCATATCATCAATGCAGAGCAAACATTTACAGTGCCTCCTTCTGAAAATTTGGCATGGCCAGGGTAGCCTGCAGAAAAAATGGTTTATCTGCCATGCTCTTTCAGCTGAGGTCTGTGCTCATGCTGCCACCCGTGCCCCGTAGAGCTCTGTTTGCTGTCACTGCTAACCCGGGCTTCAGACTAGCAGGCAGAAAGATGAAAGACTAATACCTTTAATCATTTCACAGAGCCATTTATTGCTCAGGGGGTTTGCTGGTAAATGCTGCTGTGCCTTGGTGTTCTGGCAGGATTTTTATACAACATTAAAATAGTGAATATTTATTTTCATGTGGGTTTTTGGTTGTTGTTTTTCTTTTCTAGTGGCCACGGCATTTACAAACTCACTGTCGCCTGTCTGCATGTCCTTCAAAACTGCTCCTATGACTGCACATTGTGCACATTCAAGGAGCTGTTTCATTTTGTTTAGCTAAGGCGATTTACATGCTTAATTATCACTAGTAGGCTTTTCTGATGGGCCCTGTGAAGGAGCTGAACATAAGGAAAAAAAGGAATATGGTTAAAGAGATAGGATTCTCTCCAGCAGATAACCACCCAAAAGCTCTGGATGCACTCAGTGACTAGTGCTGCCTTTCCTCAGGCAGCAAAAGGAATTCTGGGGCAAATGAAATAAAAAGCCAGCATTTAGGAGTAAATAGTGCTAAAGTAAATACTCTGGAGCAGTAGTTTTCTGGAGAGAGAGATCAAGTAACACAGTTGAGTTGTTTTGTGGGAAATAGCCTTTTTTTCCTGTGTGTATTGATGTGGGTGCCCATGACACTGACTACTAGAGCCAAATCCAGCAAAGATACACCAGGCTCATTGGTTCCATATTGCCATTTATTTCTGCTGACTAATTCTAGTCATAGCCTCAAAGGTTCAATGTAGGCATCTTTCAGGGGCCATGTAGGATTGGGTTTCAAAGGTATATCACCTACCCCAAGAGTTTCTCTTTGAGCTTTTGTTGTGGCATCACTGAGTCTCTCAGCACCGAATCCCTGGATCTGAATATGGTTCTACTTTCACTGACACCAGAGGTACTGATTAAAAATTGATGGTTTGTGAGGGGTGATGGGATTTCTTGGGACCTTTTTGCTTTTGCTATGGAGAAAGAAGTACCTGCAATGTGTGAAGACCCTTGTGTGCAGAACCTTCCTGGAAGCCCAGGGCATCCTGGGGTAGGAAGAACATCATCCTTATACTATGTTCCTTGGCCTTCCAAAGTGCCAAGGAGCATAGGAGGGGAGCGAGGAGGGTTTAGCACACTTGACCACCCAAGCAGGCAATATTTATGGAAAAAAATAATAAAACAAAGCCAAAGTAAAAAGAGTTGTTCTTTAAACACGAGGGCTTTGGCTTGTCATGAGCAAGGTAATGATGGGCTATCACATAGAGCAGGCTCATGTCATTTTTTCAGTTTGGTTCGTTTCTCTGAGTGCTTTATAATCATGAGGAGGGAAGTAATTGGCAAGTAGACTAATAGGATGAAGGTGTTACAGAGATTTCATTTCCTGGAGAACAATTTTCCACAGGCTGTGAAAAACCCTGTTTGGGTTTTTTTTTTATTTTATTTTTGGAAAAGCCAGAATTTTCCAGCTGAGCTCTGACTGACATAAAGATTGCCTCTATCTTCTTATCTTCTTTTCCGAGAGCTTTAACAATCAGTTGACATATAGCTTCCTACAGTAAATTGTATTATGAAGGGGAGTCTTTACCAGAAAATAGGTAGAAACACACACGAAATAACCCAGAGACGTGCACAGCAGGAATCTGCAGATTTGGAGCAAGCCATTGAGCCAGACTGATGGTTGGACCAGATGATCACAAAGGTCCCTTCCCAGCTAGACAATTCTATGATTCTAAGATCGTTCCTTGCAGTAGTTGGTGTCTGAGGTGCTCTGTTTTGTTCCTGTGCATATGCATGTTTTGCTTCTGTACATGCATATTTAAATCGTGGTGACTGGCAACTGTGTGTGGGAGACCAAGTTTACCTCCAGAAGAGACATTCAGCCCTGCACCAATAGTCTTTCCCAAATAGTTTGGGTGTTCCCTGTGGATGAAAGAACATGCCACGGAGGTGGTTTGGTCTCTCAACTATGGACTTCTTCTTATTAATACTTTTAATGGGTCTTACACAATAAAGTAGCAGTTTGATAAAACTTGTTTTCAGCCCAGGGAGTTCATACAATGACAGGACATTTTTTTCCTCTGCAGATTTTTGTTCTTTCTATTTGTGCAGGTTGTTTCCTAGACAGCACCTGTTATCTGGTGCTGGTGGCTTTTCCTTTTCATCTTCAGTTGTCAATAACTTCAGCCCATAAATGAGCTGTAGATTAACCATCCAAGCTGGATTGGTGTGCTTTGCATTGGTAATGCAAAGCTTCTGAGTGTGAGGAGCTTGGGCTCTTGGCAGCCTTTGCTCCAGAGAGTGTTGGGAAGATTGAGACCTTTGGGTCACTTGTAGCAGCAAATAATACCTTTTCAGAGGCTCCTCAGTCTTCAGGCATGAGATTTTAAATAATTTTTGAGTCAAAGGTTAAATTTATGTCATCATCCAAACATGGAGTGTATTAAGATGGGTCGATCTTTCATATCATTAACCTATAAGCTTGCTTTGTTTGTTTTAAAGGACATTGATTTTGTAATGACCCCAGAGATAGCCACTGAAAACCCCAGGAATTTATGGCTTAATTGAAATCCAAATATTGAAAGCTATGGGAATGTGTCATTCTGAAGCCTGGTGACAGGCGGTGACAGGCTCTGCCATCTAGTGACACCTGTAAGAAAAAGGAAAATGTTTACAAAAACAAACCAGCCCTCACATCTGAATATTTTTAAAGTCTACTTACTGTGACCCAGGGTCATAACCCATGAAATGCCTCAGGCACAGCAGTGTCATTGTCTGGTGGCACAGCTCAGCTTTGCTTTGGCCTTCTTAGGTCTGCAAGGAGATCCATGCAGATTAAAATCATTGAGTGTTTTTACTGTTTTGAGTATTTATCAGGAAGATTGAGCGCTTGCCTTGCAATTATCTCTATAAGGGACCTCTTCTGTCAATCTAGTGAGCAGGACTGAACACCAGTGCCCTGTTCATGGGGAGGTGTGCACCCAACCAAGGCCTCAAATGCATGAAGTCTTGAAAATTCCATGTGACATCTCAAAATGCAGGTCTTGCAGTGCCCTTGGGCTCATCTCACTCCTACAGGAAAGATAGGGACAAACTTTTTAGCAAGGACTGTTGAGATAGGACAAGTAGTACTGTATTTAAACTAAAAGAGGGAAGATTGCAACGGGAGTTTATGTCTGTGTTTTGGGTAGGTGCTGTAAACTCTGTTTCTCCCTGGAGAGCAGCCTGACCTGTCCACCTGGATGGGACAGCTGGGTGATGCAGGGAGTGGGGCATTTCTTCCACTGGAAGGCCCCGGGAACAGGGGTTGACCACTACATTAAATGCCAATGAAGTGCCAAGCCGGATGGGCACATAGGGATGTTCATAAGTTGCTAATGCTGTGGAAATTCAAAAGCCTGTTTTAACTCAGAAACTGATGAAATGCTGACCAAGTCTTGCCATCTCTTTTATTTCTTTCGACCATCCTGTAAAAACTATTCTTCTTGGAAAACCTGCTTTTTTTCTGTCCTGTTATATTCGTGGCTTTTACTACCTAGAAGTTTTAAGCTGACAAAAAATTCCTATATTTTTCCAGTGTTATTGGCATCAAAACTATCTCTGTTACTGATGTGTTCAAAGTCTTTTGGCTTGGTTCAGGAATAATGCGAAAACATCTTGAAAAGTTATGCAGCATGTGAATTCTTAAGCATGTGCTAAATTGCAAGAGCAGGGCCTCACATCACCAGGTTTTCTCCTGCCTTTGTTTCTACAGGGTCTCGTAGCCTCCACGCTGTCAATCAATATTAAGTAATGTCCTACGAGTATTTAAGAAGAGCAGTAATGACTCCACATCCTCAGTCACAGCTGTGCGCAGTGGAGAAAACTATAATGCTTGTGTAGCCTTCACTCATTTAGCAAAGCTCAGGGGCTCTAATCTTCATTTTCTTGTTCCTGCTCTGGTTATGTTGTTATCTCCCTTAAATGTGAATGAATACAAAGGCCTTCTCAGTCTCTCAGTAGAAAACATCCAAAGAGTGGGGGTGGACAGGGGGTAAGGGAAAAAATAATGCAATTAAGTAATTTTAGATGGCATTGAGGAGCTGGACTGCTGTGGGTCTCCAGGAGCCAAGTGACGTAAAGAGTTGATGTGGTCTTACCAGAGCCCTTTTCTCCAGGGTGCATTGACAGACTGAAACGTGGTCTTTGGCCACACAGCAGAGTTTTCCAGAAGTTTGACCCTAGGAGGGCTCTGATAATGTTCTGGATCATGGTTTGGTTTTTCTGCAGGGGAGCAGGGAGCTACACAAGATGTAGATGCCTTGTCCCACCACTGTATGTGATGTGCAGGGTAAGGGAGCATCTGCTCAGCATCCTCCAACTGAGAGCTTCGGATACCTTTATGTTGAGCAGAAATACATGCTAGTTATCAATGCCTTGAAGTTAGGAACAAATTTAAATGAATTGGCATCCCTGTTTGTTTTAATATCCAAAGGCTTGGTTTTATTCGCGTTCTGAGAAGTCCATCCTGTTAGTGATAGCACTCCACATGTGGAGATGCAGAAAAGCTGAGGTGGTGCAGGAGGACGCCTGGCTGTGACTCTGACAGCATCCAGTCCAGTCAGGGCCTTTGGAAGAGCCAACAGTGGAAAATAGGGAGAGCTCAGTGGTCGCTTTGAAATGGATGCCCAGTTGGATTGGCCAGTGACCTACTTGTGGTGCAGAACCTGCAGGAGGGAGGCATTAGCATATGGAAATAGTGTGACCACAGGAGTACATGTGTCTTGCCAATGTCTTAATCCTTGTTTGGGGATGCTGGCAGAGCTGGAAGCTGGTAGTACTGGAGGTTGCTTCTCTGGCGTTGTGGTGGCTGCTTTCTAACGGGAAACCTCTGTTTGTGTTGGCATCTGAAGAGGTGCCAAGCTGTTGTGTCGTTTTAAGGCTTGACACTGCCATGTGTTATTTCTCCTGTTCCTGTGCTGTATGTTAGATAGCACTGCTTGTCAGCATGCCTAGCATTGGAAGGTAACAAAAAGAAATTACTCTGATGCATTGAGAATAGGTAGAAAAATCCATTGGAAATTGAAAATTTTCTCTTTCAATTTTTAAGATCTAAAATGTGTTCGCTTGTCAGTGTTTAAACAACAGCGATTAACCTTCCTGTCCCTAACACTTATTCCTTCCCTACCCTTTTCTGCTTGTGACTTTTGCAGCCCAGATGAATATTCAGTAACTGGTTTTAATAAATGATTTCTTTTTCTTTTGGAGATGAGACAAGGAACGTCAGTGTCGATGCCCCTAGTCGTATTAAAGAGGTTGTAGATAATTAAGAAGTTGCCAGGGTCTGGGCAGTTTGTTGATGTGTTTTTTAATTTTCTGGTGAGTGAATGATGTTCTTTGAAGGGAGCTGTCATTGGGGAAATCAGAGATGTACTGAAGCACACCAGTGCTGTCTGCATGTCATGTTCAGTGCAAGTCCAGCAGTATTATGGCGAAGCTTATGGGCAGAGCTAATTATGCATCTGTCAGATGCAGTGACAAATGCTCTGTGCATCCCTGTGTTAAACTTGTGAAAATTTGTGTAGGCTGTTGAGATTTCAGGTTGTTTTCACAATAGCTTGCCATGTTGTGAGGCGTAGATTCTTTGTACACCATCTATAATGTAAAAGACAATAACTCGTAACACAAAATCAGAGTGAAAAATGTAAGACTGCGATGGTGTGTGGAGCTAACCCATGACATTGTATAAGACGAGGATGGGATTTGATTTGCTTAAGGAATTAACTCTGTGCAGTGTATGACTAACTTTTCTGTGTTGCTCTGAAAGCGTTGTGCATCCATCCCTTGCAGCGTTGCCGCTGAAACATTGGGAGTGTGATGCTGAAGCAGCTCGGAGCTGTGTTAGGGAAAGGAGAAGCAGAAAGAGTGATCCCCGTTGTCTTGCAAATAGAAAGGACTATATTCTGATTGTAGTCATCTGCAATGACAGAGGAGAAACCCTCCCTACCAGGAAGGCTTATCGGTGGTTTTAGTGGGACCGTGCTCTTAGCTGTCCTTGCGTTTGTTCTCATGCAAAAGCCTGATTCAACTCAGAGGCTGATGAAGTGCTGACCAAGTCTTGCCATCTCTTCTATTTCTTTTGACTATCTTGTAAAAACTTTTTCTTTCTTTCTAAAACTGTTCTTGCTTTCCTACAGTTCTGAGGGGTCGCAAAGTCCTTGCAAATGCTGCTCATCTCTGCTTAGCATCCATTACTGTGAGTCAGACGATTTGCTGGTGCTCTCCAAGCGTGTGGACAGTGGTCACCAAATTTCTAGTAGCTGACTGAGGGTGCAATCTCATCCCAATCAAAATTTTGTCTTATTTTGATTAAGGAGCACAGCTCTTTCTTTGGAGCAATTTCCATGAGGCCAGATACAGTCTGCTCATTACAAACAGAAAGATGCTTGGGCACAGTAACCTGCTCGGAGAGGACAATGCTGTTTAAAGCCCCGAGTTAATGAGAAGTCTACAGCACACATTTGATAAGCTTTGTCATCCTTTTGTCTGCAGATCATAGACCTGCATTTTAATTTACTATACATAATGCTTTCTTAATGAGTTCCAGTGGATAGCCATTGAAACATGGCACTGCAGCTGCCAGCGTGATTATGAAAAAGAGGCGGTTATTTGATTTACGTGATATTCTGTTATGGTAACTAATATTTGCAGACAGGATACAATAGAGGAAGAAAAAACCCTCCATTTAGATTTTGGTATCTCAGGACTAAGGTGCTAAATCAATTTATTTTGCATGTACGTGGACAAACTGCTAATTGAAAGCTAATGGAATTATATTTGAGTCTTAAGAGACTCCTGTTTGCTTTGCGCCACAAAGTTCAAGCAAACCCAGTAACACTACCAGGATTTTTAAAGTGCAAATGAGCTTCTTAATATAGTACAGAGAAACATTTTATAGGAGAGGTCCCTCATCTCTTCCCCAGTTTCAAGAGAGAAATGAAAATAATTGAAATTTGGGAACAACAAAATTGTAACGCTAAGGCAGAAGTGATGCGTTGCGGATGGTGAGTGTTGTTTTGCAGGGAGTTGCTTTCTTGGCCTCCGTTCCTTTTCTGCTGCTGGGTCCTGTGGGCAAGCCTGTATGTGGAGCTCTGTGCTTGTGTGTGTACATGCTGCTCCTCTGTCCTATACATCCTTGGATAGCACCACACTGGTGTCTTCTCACACAGAGGCACTATTTAAAGGGCTTCTAGGGTTTTTCTATTGTTCTTCCTGTTATTTTTTTTCCTTTGTGTTGGGATAGGAGCCAGGATGCCTTAGTGTGCTAGGCAATAAACAGAGTGATTTACTGTGCTTATAAATTATATAGAGTTTGTGTGTGGCGAAGGAACATTTATGTTTATGGTGGGATGATATTGTGGGACCCAAGTCTAGGAACAGACTGGTGCCCAAGACAAGACACACGCAGCTGGAAAAAAATAGATGTGTGAATCAGGAATGAGTTAAGTTTTCTATGATCACAACTTCTGGCATTTTCTAAGTTAGACTGCTTGACTTTGCAGTCTTTCCACTCCTTAGTTGTGTGTTCCTACTACTATTATTATTTCCCTGTGTTTTGGAAAGCCCTGTGGGGCTAGCATGGTATAGGACCTACCTGTGGATTTCGCAGATGCTTGCAGGTGCTCTGAAGTGGTAAAACTGAGACTTCCAGACTCCACTCCCAGGTGTGGGGGGACAATGGTTGTCACAAGCCTTCACCCCTCATTGTCCCAATCTCATTGGTCTGTCCTAGTCCATCTCTGTCTTCCCAATCCAGTGCTCTCAGGTTTTCCTGATTAAGATCTGAAACTGGCTACCTGGGGATGTGGTTGGTTTACAGTCCCTGGAGGTATTTAAAAGACAAGTGGACATGGGATTTAGGGGCTTGGTTTAGTGGTGGAGTTGGCAGTGTTAGGTTTACAGGTGGACTTGATAGTCTTAAAGGGTATCTTCCAACCTAAATGATGCTACGATTTTATGGTCATACACCATATAAAAATACCACTGCCTCTCTCTGCACCAGCACTACTGCAGATTGAGCAGCAGTTGCAGAGACATCTCACTCTGAATCTGCAGCTTGGACACTGTCCTGGTTTCAGCTGGGATAGAATTTTCTTTCTGGTGATTGCTGTGAAAGGAGTGTCAGGAATGTATATTGTTTTAGTTGTTATTAAGTGATGATTATGCTTTTCAAGGACTCTTCAGCTTCCTGTAGAAGCTGAGAAGTAGCGTAGACAGAACAATGGAATGGCTGATGGAATATTCCATACTGTAGACACCTTGCTCATTATATAAATGGGGATTGGGTGGGGGGGCAGAGGAATCTACAATCACTGCTTGGGATGGTGCCAGTTTGTTGGGTAGTGAGAACAACTTCTATTTTTATATTTTTTTTTTTTAATTTTCCCTTTGGTTGTTCTACTAAACTGTCTTTATCTCAACCCATGAGGGGGTTTCCACCTTTTCTTTCCCCTCCTTTTCTTCCTCTTTTCCCTGCAGTCTGGGGGGAATGGGAAGAACTGCTCAAGCAGCACTGCCCAAAGCAGCTGATGGTCCTACCTGGCGGCTGGGGTTAAACCATGGCAGACACCAAGAGCATCCTGATGAGTCATGCAGAAATGCATCTCTATTCATCCCACGGAACTGAGATTTTCCTCACCCAATTTACAAAACAAAGTATTCCATCAAGAAAAATAGTAGCTTTGGCCTAAATAGTTGCTTTGGCCTAAAATACAGAGTGATAATAATTAGCTTGCTGGATACAGGTCTCCAGTACGAAAGTTTAAATACTGAGTCATTTAAGTTTGGCAAAGTGCAGAGGAGAAGTACTGCAGTCAAAAGCATGTATGTTAACAGTGAATGGACTTGAAGTGCACATTCTCCTTCTGTAATGTGTGAGTAAATGCATACGTCTGTGTGTGCACCGTGTGAGGCTGAGTCATCAGTATTACCCTTTTGCCAAGACACCGAGACTCTGAAAAAGATAAGAAATGAATGTAAAAATACACCCATCGCTAGCTCAAAAGGATGGGCAGCAGGGGAGCTGCAGGAAGGCAACAGCGATGCTCGTGTGCAACAGCTTTCGAGTGAGAGGAGATTAAGTAGGTGGGGACCTGTAGATGCAGCTTGTAGAGAGGTAACCTAGGGGTGGAATGCGATAGGTGGCATTTCTGAAGTGGCAAAAAGAGAAAGTAGAAAGGAATGATTTTTTTCACAGGACACTGAATGAAATGACCAGACAGCAAGCTCAGAGCAAATGAGGGGGATGGCGTTTTCCCCAGCACCACAGGTTGGGGTGCACAGCACTGGCTGCCTGCCGAGGGCTGAAATGGGCTCACAAAAGGGCTAAAGAAAGCCATGGATGAAAAGCCTTTTGAGAGCTATCACTTACCAAGAAACAGTTATTTCTTATGGCTCAGGAATCCTGTAATTTTAGGTTGCCAAAAACTGGTAAGGTCTTCCCAGGGAGGTCTCCCCGTACTCATGGTGTAGCCTTACATCCAGCTCCAGGCAGCAGCAAAAATGAACTCATGGTTTTGGTTCAGTCCAAGCCTCCTTATGTCAGTTGTTTTGCTGAGCTTTTAAATTAGTCCTTTCTAATATTTTTAGGAAATTTTGAGGAGGAATTGCTTTAATATAACTGTAATTAAAACCCAGAACTCTTTAAAACTCTCATTTGGAGGAAGTAGGTCAGTTTGCGCTTATTTGTCTTGAAGGGATTTTTTTCTTTTTTCATGGCTTAGTTGTAGGCTGGTTTACCATCTGCCTTTCCTTGGCAAAGCAAAGGAGTGGAAGATAAAATTTGTAAGATATAATTGGGCTAATATTAGTCGTTTCTCTCACTTGAGGTGAGTCCCTGGCAATTACCCATGACCATGTTTCTGAGTCCTCTTCACAGTCTTTTACGGTAGACTTCAAGCTTGAAGAACCTTTCAGTAAAAAAATCCCAAATAAAAGACTCATGCTGACCTCAGAGAGTGCTAAGATGGAATCATAGAATGGTTAGAGTTGGAAGGGACCTTAAAAATGATGGAGTCCCAACCCCCCTGCCACGGGAGGGGACACCTCCCATAAAACCAGGTTGCTCAAAGCCCCATCCAGCCTGGTCTTGAACACTTCCAGGGATGGGGCATCCACAGCTCAGGTCAATATGTTGCAGTGTCTCACCACCCTCACAGTAAAGATTTTCTTCCTAATATCTCATGGAAATCTCCCCTCTTACAGTTTAAAACCATTACCCCTGTCCTATCACTCCAATCCGTGCTAAGGAGTCCCTCAGCAGCTTTCCTGTAGGAAAGTACCCTTTAGGTACTGGAAGGCTGCTATGACGTCTCCCTGGAGCCTTCTCCAACCTGAACAGCCCCAGCTTTCTCAGCCTGTCTTAAAACTGTGTGTGGACAGGAGGGAGCCGCTTGCAGTGCAGCAGCTGGGGTTTGCACACTTGGGAAGCCGTGGGGTGAGCCTTGGCAAGACACGGGGATGGGGCTCAACCTGGGGGATCACTGAGAATTTGGGCTGTTTGCCTGCTGCTCTTTTACACCAGGTATCAGCGAGACCAAGCCAGACAGTATGGTGACTTCACCATACGTGATTATTTGTTACAATTTTAATATAATTAGTCTCCATAGTCAAATAATATGTTGGTTCATAGACACTGTATTTGCTAATTTCTCTGGTTTTGCAAAGAATTTTCAGTAAAAAGGTTAAAAAATATACATCTCCTGCAACATCCCCAAATTAATTCTTTTTTTGGGTCCAGCACATTGAATTTCTTTCCAGCAGCTGGAGTCTAAATAAACAGCAGCACCTTCCCTCTTCTGTGAAGCATGACCAGAGGAAAATGCTGCCTGTTATGTTGATGTTGTTCCTTGAATGAATGGCAAGAAATTGCTAAACCCACTCCCCACCTTTTTTTTTTTTTTTTTTTTTAGAAAAGACCGTTGTTG